>JABTXL010009188.1:909586-1053480 GCA_025134845.1 Neodon shergylaensis
AGAAAGAAAGAAAGAAAGAAAGAAAGAAAGAAAGAAAGAAAGAAAGAGAAAAGAGGATGTTTCTGGTCAGAAAATAATTACAGATACACAATAAGGACAGATTCAGATTTTAAAAAGACCTATAAATGGGGAACAGTGTGTTTAAAATATACATAGGCTTGGAAGAGAGACAAATATAGTATATAGAATTATAAAAATAAGTAAATTTAAAAAAACAGTCTTTAAAGAAACAGAGTACAGACAGTCATAGACTAAAAAGAAGTGTAAGACAAGGTTGATAAGAAGTATAAGTCATTGAAGAAAGAAATTAAAGATAATATCAGAAAACATAAAGATCTCCCATGCTCTTGGATAGTAGATCACACAATAAAAATTACAATCCAACAAAAAGCAATCTACAGATTCATTGCATATGTAAATGGCTTTTGATTAACGTGGAGATGCTGAATAGGTGTTTCAGAAATTGATTTTATGTTATGCCTATATAATTATCAATGTTCCTCTCAAAATAGGCTTTACCCTGGTGACAGTTGTATGACAACTCTAGCAATACCCCCTTGTAACATGGTGACCACAGGAAAGAGCATAATCTTGGCTGCCTTCATTATTCTATACCCAGAGCAAAGCATCTGAAGTCAGAGAATCACACAGTCTTAAGCTTAGTTCATGCTCACACCTGTTTTCAGACACAAGAGTCAACAAAGATGAGGTGCCACTGTGGTACCTATAGATCAGTTAACAACTTCAGAAAAATATATGAAGAAGGAAGTAGATATCTAATGAATGTTTTGGAAGACATTGCTGGCAGTATTCTCTAAGCTGGTTAACATGGAGGTCTCCCTCCACACATCAAAAGTTTCCTGCTTTCTACTTAGACTTATCTGGGAGATGTCTCAAGGCACAGAATTCTTGACTTATCTCAAAGACTACCCTTAACACATCTCCTACAAATGGTCTTCCCTTGATGACCCACATAGTAATTAGGCAAGTGCTCTAGCAATTTTGATAGGGCTGGGATTCTACTAATTTAACTGTATGATAGAAGCTTGCAACTTAAGGCAAATTATGGTATCTCCCCAAACTCCCCAATTCTCCACATTGCCATATCCTGGAATAACTTTGAGTTTTTTCATCAAAAGCAGTCTCCCAGAGAGCTGTCTCCATTCTTATTTAAGGTCACTTACACAGCTTCTTTTCAACACTTCTTCCCCTTTGTTCTCAAGGCCTGTTGTACAACAGGCCGGGATGGATAAGAGGACACTCACAGATTGTATACCATGACACAATCTGTTTAACATGCTGCAGTTTTGACAGGGCTCATAAGTATGGTTCCATTCTACCTTGACTCAGTTGTGATCAACAGTTCAAATACCAGATATGGATAATATCCAGACCTGGTATTTCAGGTATGAAAAAGTAGACCTAGTTGGAACTTATCTAGCAGAGAATGTGTTAGTAAATCTTTTTAGGAGCTGAATGTTTTCAATGATGAAAAATGTTTTGGAATGTGCTCCCAGTAATGAGAAGCAATATATATGTTTTTATGCATATTTAATGCATATATGATTAAATATCAGAAATGGAGCTTCACAGAATAAAACAAAAATGTGTTCTATTGAAAGTGAGGCTATTCCCATGTGTTGTGCTCTAACTTCAGGATCACAAATCATATGAACCTAACATTGCAGGATAGAGGAAACTGAGACAAGCCCAATGCATGTCTTCTCTTCAATCACATGTCAGAATTTATATGATGTCCTCTGGACTGTCAGAACACTGAGAAAAACCCTGAGGACAAGATTCTCTTATCATGTAGAGGAGCAGTTATCCCTACAATCCAGGGTGCTGGAGGTGATGGTGCTCCCCATGGATTTCAGCATCTCTGCTCTCCTGGGTAAAGTGTATAATGGTGTGCTTCATAGGTCAGTATCATGGGATGCTAATGGCTATCATAAATGTGAATATGCAAGAATTTTGGCTGATTTAGCAGTATTGATTTACAAAGATATTTTTTCTCTCATCACTGGATTCATGCACTAAAGCCTTGATACAGTGGCATCATAAAATACTGGCATAAGTTTTTTTTTTCCTAAGCTAAACTAATATGAGGATCACAATACAGGCTGTGTGGTGCAATGTGTGTTGAGCTGGACAAAAGTTTCTTTAAAATACATGCTCACATTGATATCTAGCATTCTCACTCACACTTTACTGTGTGGATTTTTTTCATAATTCTCTGCCTGGGATCACTTTTACTAATCAAACTGCCTGCATTTTCTTCCTGTCTCTGTGCTATAATTGATGATTGTGATCATTGCTAAAGAACCTGATCACCATTTCCACTATTCATGGGTCTCTTTGCAAAAGGGATTGTATCTGGAATCTAGTTCTGATTTCTTCTTTCTGATTCACTCACAAATTAATACACCATGATTTCTGTAGTGGTCAGACACCTCAGGTACAGGACCAAAAGTTTGGATATGACTCTAGAGAGCTGTACAATGTCCCCTAGCAACAGGTACAAACAATATCTTCAGGTTATTCATCTTGGAAAAATTACAAATTTCATAAGAGCATCAGCAAGGACAAGAAAATCATTGTCTTTGTCAAATAGTGATATCTTGAACCTTCTCAACGGAAGAATTATGATCCAATTCACTTCTGTTCATGGTAAATCACTCACTTTGCACTGTTTTATAGATAGAGTAAAGAATTGCACATTATTGCACAGGAGAGTGAGATCATTGATATGAATGAGTAAACACTGATCCATCTCAGGACTGGGTGACTCGTAGAAGCTCAAACAATTTTGAACTTAGTACTTAAACAGGCCTGTGTTTCCAAGAATGGATAACGAGTGCAACTTGATATTAGTAACAAAATTTGTTTGACTGTGTGCTTGAGAATGTCTGGAAGGGAACATTTTTCTATGACTCTGCCCATATTGTGATAAATCATCTGAGCAGTAAAACATTTAAAAATCATTATAGATTCTACCAGATTATAGGAGATGGAATCAACAGTGCAGTAGGAAACTGACCGGAAATTGGAAAATTTCCAACTAGCTTGTTCATGTGCATGCCAGAAACATTAATAAACATGTTTACTCTATACACAATATCCTCATTTATTGAAAAATTCAATACACAATTTTGGAGGAGGATTCTAGCATGTTTCATTTGAATTTTCTTTAGTGAAAATATTATTTTTAAGCAATACACTCTGACCATACTTATTCTTTTTCCAAACTACTTCTAGATCCTCATCACCTCCCTATTAACTGAATTGCAAGCTTTTATTTCTTTCAATCTTTAAAAAATAACCCCATCTCTCTTTGTATCTCTGAATCTTTATCTCTGTCTCTCTCTCTCACACACACAGACTCACAAAAACACAAAAATTAGAAATATATATATACATGGCCAAAATACCAGAAAATGCCCAAATAAATTAAATAAATTGAATAAACATCTACCAAAATGTTGCGGGAGGTCCTTCCGCTCCTCCAACCAATAGCTGCTGAGATACCAGCCCATTGGGGCGTGGTCTCTCTCCCTTTAAAAAAGCGGCTACTTCCCTCCGCTCTCTCTCTTCACTTCCTGCTCTGCTGGCGACTAGACTTCATTCCTGGTTGCACATAGGGCTGTTGTCTGGGACGGTGATCTGTAAGGTTTTTCCTCTTTAAATAAATACCACCCTATTAATCATAATTCCAAACTGGTGTGGCATTGTTCGTGACTGACGCCTTTATCTGGCGCCCGAACATTTGGCTTTTAGGACCTCTCCTTCCCCCGCTTGCCTGCCGGCCGCAAGTTCAGCTTGGCGCAAGCCCTTCCTTCCTCAGCCGTGGCCAGCAGCCTTGTGGCCTGTGCCTTGTGTGTGGAGCCAGCAGTTTAATATAAATTATCACACACTGGCTTTTCTTGCTGAAGTTCTTTATATTTTCCCTTTAGACACCTCAGATTGACTTCAAGTCTTGACGCACCCTATCATCTGCCTCCCCACGTATATTTAAACTCCACAGGCCCATGTAGTCTCTGCCTGCGTGGTTTGCTCTTTTCTGAGTCGTTTTTTAAATCTCCCTTACAAGTACAGCTCTTAAGCGGTATGAACCAGAGCACGTGGTTGCCAAAAGCTACAACCCCTCAGGGTGACTCTGTCACGTGGAGGCATTCACGTCTTCCGGGTTACTCTTCTCTACCCCTGGATTCTGGGTTTATGGTTCCATGTACAGAATTGATTTGATTACATTTACTTTGTTGAGCAACTTGCATTTCCCAGTTTTTAACAAACACTAGGCGGACCCTAAAACAGGACCCCGTTTTCGTCGCGACTTGGCAACAGCGCCACCTGCTGAATAATAGGTAATTTGGCAGTTTTCGTTCCCAACATGAATTTTACTGTTTTGGCTGCCGATACAATGGGTGTTATCATGCAAGGTTTATATGACTATGGGGATAACTTAATTTACTGGTTACTAGGTTTCAGTATTCTTTTGCATATTCTATCATTTAGGAAGAATATGGCACTCCTAAGAACCATACTATCTTTACTAGAAACTCATGCAGGTCAGGAGATTCAGGATTCAAAAAAAGGCAATAATAAAGACAATAATAAAAAGACTTGAAAGGATTGAAGAAATTATTGGAGCTGGTGAACAGAGTAATAAGGCACAAGGACAGGATACAATGCCAACACCAACTATTAGAACTGGTTTACCCAGGGTTTTAGCGGCGTACCCTATACTTAATTCTGACAAAGCGTCATCTTCTAAAGGCTCAAAGGGAGCCAGAGAAGCTAGATGGACGCCAATAGCAATGAATGATCTAAAGGAAATTAAGCAGGCTATTGTTAATTTGGGCTTGCACAATGCATATGTAAAGGAAATGATAAGGACTTGGGATTCTAATGCTAGAGCTACCCCCTATGATTTCCATCAGTTAGTGTCTGCAGTTTTAGATAAGGGACCTTCCTTCATGTTTGGAATTTATTTCAGAGAAGAATCCAAACATATGGAACAGCAAGGAAGAGCAAAAGGTGTCAAGGTTTCCCAAGATCAAATTCTTGGTGCAGGAGAATATGCTGATCCACAGGTCCAAGCTTTTTATGATGATGAAGTACTGTGTCTATGTCACCAAGCAGCTTTAAATGCTTGGAATAGGATACAAGATCCAACAAAAAGTGTTGAATCATATACCAGAATTAGGCAGGGACAGAGAGAACCCTTTATGGACTTTTTGCAAAGATTAATTAAGGCTCTGGACATAAGGGTAACAGACCCAGAATCTAGAAGAATACTTCTTGAATCTCTAGCTTTTGAGAATGCAAACATAGAATGCAAAAAGATAATTGGGCCTTTAAAGTCTAGATCAGCACCTATGGATGAATGGATTCAGCATACAATGAATGTTGAGACGTTTAGCTATAATGATGAATCTTGGGTAGGAGAAGTGATTTCCACAGCAATGAGGAGACATCAAACTGCCAGGTGTTTTAATTGTGGTAAATTAGGACATCTGAAAAGGGATTGCAGGCACAGAATTTTTAGGAATAATATCTCCTCTGGGAATGACAAAAATAGGAGACCTAGGCCTTCAGGTATATGTAGGAGATGCAGTAAAGGCCGACATTGGTCCAACGAATGCAGGTGAACAACAGACAAACAAGGCAACCCGATACCATTGGGAAACTCCTTGAGGGGCCTCTTATAGGCCCCCAAGCCAACAGTGGCCCATTCATTCCCAGTCACAGTGGAGAACATGCCTCACCAAGAAAATTAAAAGCTCCAATTTCTGCTGAAAAAAGTAATACTGGTCTAAATGATGAATTATGCATGGAGGATGAGTCAAAAAACCCAGTAGGACAGAGTAAATGTATATTTTGGCAGACTTCTATTAACGATCAAAGACCAAAGCTAAGAGTCTGTATAAATGGCACTTTTATTGAAGGCTTATTAGACACAGGTGCGGATGTAAGTATCATTACTCCAGAATCTTGGCATTCGAATTGGCCTCTTCAAGAGGTAGATGTTCAGTTCCTGGGAATTGAAACCCTATCTCATGTAAAACAAAGCACAAGATGGGTTGAATGCATAGGGCCTGAAGGGCAAATAGGAAGACTAAGGCCATATATAGCCAATATTGCAATAATTTTATGGGGCCATGACCTGCTACAACAATGGAATACCCAGATTAACATTCCTGTAGTTCCAGGAACTCATAATTCTGGGAAAGATATGATGAGGTATATGGAAAAGGTCACCAGCCATTCAGGCTGTACAAGAACATACAGCAAATACCAAGCCTTTAGAGGTACCAACAGCCCTACCTTTAAAATGGCTAACTGAGAAGCCAATATGGATCAAACAGTGGCCTCTAGCTGAAGATAAATTGCAGGCATTGGAACAGCTGCTGCAAGAGCAACTAGATGCTCACCATATTGAAGAATCAACCAGCCCTTGGAATTCTCCTGTGTTTGTTGTAAAAAAGAAATCTGGTAAATGGAGAATGGTGACAGATCTAAGAGCTGTCAACAAAGTAATTCAACCTATGGGCCCACTACAATCTGGAATTCCTTTGCCTTCTCTATTACCAAAAGGGTGGCCTCTTATAGTTATTGATTTGAAAGATTGTTTTTTCACTATACCGTTACAAGAAAAGAATAGGGAAAAATTTGCCTTCACAGTGCCTACTTATAATAATTCTCAGCCTAATAGGAGATCTCAATGGACTATCCTCCCACAGGGTATGCTCAATAGTCCTACATTGTGCCAATATTTTGTAAGTCAGCCATTGGAAATAATTCGTAAACAATTCCCCAAGTCCATAATTTATCATTACACGGATGACATCTTGTTATCTGATTCAAATAAAGATACTTTAGAAAGGATGTTTGAAGAAGTAAAGAAAGTCTTGCCTAGGTGGGGATTACAAATTGCCCCTGAAAAGATTCAAAGAGGAAATTCTATTAATTACCTAGGTTACAGAATAGGGTTAAAGAAAATTAAAACACAAAAGGCACAAATTAGGAGAGACCGGTTAAAGACTCTTAATGACTTCCAAAGATTGTTAGGAGACATTTCCAGTCTACGACCAGCTGCTGGGATAACACCTGATCTAATAGTTTATTTAAACAAAACCTTAGATGCTGATAAAGATTTGAATAGTCCAAGAAAAGGAACTGACAATGATTGAGGAAAAATTACAGGAGGCACATGTGGATAGGGTGAACCCAAATCTTAGCTGCATCCTAGTCATATCGCCTTCCAGAATTTCTCCTACAGGGATTCTAATGCAGAGGGAAGCTATTATTTTAGAGTGGATATTTATACCTAATAAACCAAGTAAAAATTTAAAAACTTATGTGGAAAAAGTCTCTGAATTAATTATAAAAGGTAAGCTGAGACTTCGTCAACTAGCAGGTATAGATCCAGCAGAAATTATAGTGCCTTTTACTACTGAAGAAATAAAAAAGTTATGGGAAGACAATGAACCATGGCAAAGAGCTTGCGCTAATTTTTTGGGAGAAATTAATAGCAACTATCCAAAAAGTGGTAGACTTAACCTCATAAAAAGAACTTCTTGGATTCTTCCTAGAATTGTACGTGATGCTCCAATAACTGGAGCTTGTACATTCTATACTGATGCAAATAAATCAGGGAAAGCAGGTTACAAGTCAGATGAATTGAGTAAGGTGGAACAAAGCCCTTATAATTCTGTCCAGAAGGCAGAATTATATGCCATTCTTATGGTGCTAAGGGATTTTAAACAATCTCTTAATATAGTTACAGATTCACAATATGCAGAAAGAGTTATCTTGCATATTGAAACTGCTGAATTTATACCAGATGACACAGAGTTGACTTCATTGTTTATCCAGGTACAAGACATAATCAGGAATAGGCTTTGTCAGATGTGCATAACACACATCCGGTCCCATACAGGTCTGCCTGGTCCTCTAGCCCAAGGCAACGCTGAGATTGATCAATTATTGATTGGAAGTGTGTTGCAGGCCTCAGAATTTCATAAGAAGCATCATGTCAATAGTAAAGGCCTAAAGAAAGAATTTTCCATTACTTTTCAACAAGCTAAGGACATTATAAAGAGATGTCCTACTTGTTCTTTCTATAATCAAACACCGTTGCCTGCAGGGAGTAACCCAAAGGGTACTAAGAGAAATGAAATCTGGCAGATGGATGTGTTCCACTTTATGGAATTTGGTAAATTAAAATATGTACACCACACCATAGACACGTATTCAGGTTTTCAATGGGCTACTGCCCTGAGCTCAGAAAAGGCTGATTCAGTAATCACACATTTATTGGAAGTTATGGCCATCATGGGTATACCTGCACAAATAAAGACAGATAGTGGTCCAGCATATGTATCTAAGAAAATGAAACACTTTTTTGATTATTATAATATAAAACACATTACAGGTATACCAAATAATCCTACAGGTCAGGCAGTTATAGAAAGATCAAATCGTACTATAAAGGATATGCTGAACAAACAGAAAGGGACCGAAAATTCCCCCAGAAATAGATTACATAATGCTTTATTAACCTTGAATTTTCTTATCGCTAATGAGAAAGGAACGACAGCAGCAGAAAGACATTGGATAATGGAAAAGTCTGCTGAACTAAATCAACCGATTTATTTCAAAGATGTGCTGACCTCTCAATGGAAGCCAGGAGATGTGCTATGTTGGGGAAGGGGTTTTGCTCTTGTTTCCACAGGAGAAGAAAAATTGTGGATACCATCAAAATTAATAAAGTTTAGATTTGAAGAGGAGAAACCTCTTGGAAAGGAGAAATGACAACTCATCCACAATGATGATATTCATACAGGTGGTAAGAAAAACATATAGAATGGGGGCAGGGTTCTGTTCTTATCTCCACAGGAAAACACTCATCTTTGAAAAATTCAAGGGACCCTGGATGTTTGGATACTGACAGATGGAAAAATACCTGCCCAATAGGAAATATCAAGAAAACTGAATGGGTTGTGTAAGTAAAATATATTAAACCATATTTCTAAATTTATAGAGCTGGTTTTGAAGTTGGACTCTGGCTCAGTCCCTCTCCAATTCCAAGCCTGTTAGTAAGAGAAAAACCCAGAGTTTCTGGAGTTTCTGTCCCATGTCAAGAGCCATGATATGGGACAGAAAGAAATATAAGTTTAGAAAACATCTTTGCTTTTCTTCATATCTATCATACCTTTCATTGAATATATCTATCATGCCTTTCATTGAATATATATATATTTATGTCTATATAATTAATGTTTTAAGTTTTTTACAATGAACAATGAGTCTTTCCTGAAGTGACATTTGAAGTTTCCAGGAAGAAGATGGGGCCCCACAACAACAACTCTACCTGGCTGATATGATGTCATGATACTGATAGCGCTACTACAAGACCTGTTTTGGGTACCAGCTGCACAAGACGATCCCAACTTGGTTAGCTGAAATGGTGCACATCTTGTACAACATTCTGGCCAGACCTCCACAAAATACTCAGAGACTATTTGCAATTTTAAAAGACATTGATCTTGAAATTTAACCCTCATTTTACTTTCACAGGATCCCCCAGAAAAAACGTCGCCCCCGTGACAGCTGGAAGTAATTCTAGAGGACGACGTCCCCTCTCCCAGGAAAGTTTGCCCCTGAGTTTAGGGACATCATTTAGGGGTTGGGAGGTTGGGGGAGGAATTTTATAAGCTCAGGGATCATTTTGAAAAAAGAAAAAAAAAGGGATGATGGGTTAATAGATTTATAATTGTGAGTTACCGTTTTTAGACAAATATATTGGTATCGATTCTTGTATATTGATACAAAGTTAAATTATATTGACTATTGTATGCATGCATGTTTCTACCTCTGTTTAAAATATTTTTATGTATTGACATATATTGTATTGATATATATATATTGTATGTATTTACCATATTGCAGTGACCATTTCTACCTCTGATTAAGATACTTATATATTGCTTGTGTATTGATATATATTTACCATATTGCAATGGATATTTGTACATTGTTTATATTTGGAGGTCATTATCCTCATTTGTTACACAGTTATTTATTGTCTTAGTCTTTAAGTTAGATAGATATTGAGAATTATATAGATTAATAGTCATCTAAGTTTGTCATTTATAATTAGACTAATCAGGTTCTTTAGATATATAGAGATTATACTCAGTATAGATAGATAATTTTCAACCTCTTCAAAGAGCTGTAGAAAATGGCCTTTAATCTAACTCAGAGTTTTGTGGTAGTGAGACACAATTGCTCCTGGCAACACCGCTCTATTCCCGAGAGAATGTTGAGCACCAAAGACACTCCACGTGGAGCCTTTCTTTTTGGCAGAACTGGCCTTGAGGCAAAGAAATGCCCATACCTCAACCACTGACAGAGATACAGAGCATGCATCAATGGATAAAACAGGACTGTCATATCCTGCCAAGACAGGGTAAGATAGTTTTGAAAAGTTGCTTGCCTTTGAAAATGGTATGTCAGTTATGTTAGGCCTTAGCCAAAGTTGGTTGCTTCAACGCTGCAAACATGACTTTGGGTGATTGCCCAGGTAGCTAGTTGTCTCTGTGATGTGTTGCATGTTTTGGAAGTTGTTTTACTGAACTTCCTAATTACCCAGGTAACATTATTTCCCTTCTCAGATCTTCGATGGGGTTGAAGACTATATAAATGTAGTTACTTTTCTCTCATGACTTGGCCAAGTTATTTATTATACAACACTTAAGCTAGTTAGAATAGGATATTTGTACTTATTGTATATAATTTCGTAGTAGGTTTAGAACTCTCTTACTTAACCAAAAGAGGGAGGTGTTGCGGGAGGTCCTTCCACTCCTCCAACCAATAGCTGCTGAGATACCAGCCCATTGGGGCATGGTCTCTCTCCCTTTAAAAAAGCGGCTACTTCCCTCCGCTCTCTCTCTTCACTTCCTGCTCCGCTGGCGACTAGACTTCATTCCTGGTTGCACATAGGGCTGTTGTCTGGGACGGTGATCTGTAAGTTTTTTCCTCTTTAAATAAATACCACCCTATTAATCGTAATTCCAAACTGGTGTGGCATTGTTCGTGACTTACGCCTTCACAAAAATACCACTGTGTGATTTATTGGTGTTAGTATAAGACCTACTGGGAAATGTGTTTAATTGATCCAGTTAAATTCCCCTGAAATGCACTAAGTTTTCTTTGCATGTTCAAACCAATTGCAGATATTTTCTTCATTAGAATTGGGATTCCTGGATATTCCCCCTCTTGGCAGTAGAATCCTATGTGGCTTGAATATGTTAAGCCCTGTGTCTACTTCCACTGTCTATTGAATTCATATATGTATCAATTCAATTGTGTGTGGAAGAGGCTGTTTCCTTGGACTCATTCATCACTTCTGGCTCTTAAAGTCTTTCAAACTCTTCTACATCAGTCCCTGAGTCCTGAGGAGAACGTTTGTTTAATACAACAGATTTATAACTGAGTGGTCTAATATCTCTCTTGATCCATAGATGGTCTATTTGAGATTCTCTATGTTATTTCCCATATTCTGAAAGAAGAAGCTACACTAATGATAGTTGTGTGAAGCACAGATTAATATGCATATACAGGCATGTCAATGGGAATTATTGTTCTATTCCTTTAACACAGCAGCTCTCAATGTTCCTATTTTCTGCAACCCTTTAATATAGTTTCTCATGTTGTAGTGACCCCATAACCATAAAATTATTTTGTTGCTATTACATAACTGTAATTATTCACTATGAATAATAATGTAAATATCTGGCTTGCAGGGTACCTGATATGTGGACCCTGTGAAAGAGTTCTTTGACCCCTGTGAAATGGTTGTTCTTTTCTCAAAAAGGTCATACCCCAAAGGTAGAAAACCACAGCTTTAGCATAACATTGGTTTTCCTATAAGCAACCTCACTAAAATTTCTAGAACATTCTAGTAGTTTCAAGCCTGCTTTACATTTATGGAGTAGTCTTTAAATCCAATCACAGAATGGCTGATTACTCCCCCAATATTTTTGCCATTAATGAATATACAAGAATATCTCACAGGCAGATCACCATTGTAAGTCACAGATTGTTGTTAGGTTTATTATTACACTTCTCCTCTGAGAGCATGCCAAGTACCTTACACTGCTACAAAGTCAGTAGACAAGGCATCCAGTAAGGTGCACACTCAAGTTCTCCAGGATCAATGAGATATATAAGTGTTGTCTTTAGCAATAGGGTTTTACCATCAGTTTGTGGAGAACAACTAATAGCCTTGGCAATATCCTGAGCTATTTTGTGATTTACATGAAGCCACTTTGGCCAATGATTCAACTTATGAATGTTTTCCAGGAATGACAATCTTCCAAACATCCAGTAGTTTACTGAGGGCTAATGTTGCAATAATTTGGAATCTGCACTTTTGGTGATTTGAGGCCAAAGACTGAGTGGAAACACATCTCTAAACAACCTAGGTTAGGAAGAAGACACTCTTAATACTTAAAGAACTATTGGACACCAGCTTCAGCAAACATAGGTATGTTTGAATATCCTGATCATTAGTTACAGTTGAGTGGATCTACCTATATGGACCATCTTACTGTCAAAATCCACACCCTAGGTCAGTATGAGCAGTCACACTTGTCAACAACTTTGGACAAGAAAAAACTCTCCGTCCTTCATACAAAGTAAAAATAGGCTCACATTTTTGGGCCTCCACAAAAATCTTAGCAACAGATTCTCATTCCTGAACAATTTTTAAAAGTCACTTAATTTGTGTATCAGGAAACCAGGGCTCTGAAACAAAGTGTGGAGAGGAATCTCCAGAGGCTAGCAGGAAAACTGGGTCCACTCTCAATCCCCTAAGCTGTAAGAGGAAGGCACAGAGCTGAGAAGAAGCCTGGACTATTGTACTGCTGTCAGATGAGGCTGTGTCAATGTGCGCTCCGTGCACAGTAGTATGTAGCAGTATCTGCAGCATACACACTTGTGATCTTGAGGAATACCCTGTTGTTGTTGTCCTGGGAGACTGTGAGTTGGCTCTTCAGGGGTGTATTGTAGAACTTAGTATCATCCCACCAAATGTTTGCAAGCCACTCCAAACCCTTTCCTGAGGGCTGACGGATCCAACCCACACCTATTCCAGAAGTGCTCAGTGAAAAACCAGAGAAAGAGCAGGTCAGTAAGAGATCCTGGGAGGGCTGCAACAGCTCAGGGCCAGATTCCTTCAGTGTAACCTGGGACAGGACAACTGTGGAGAAAGGAAAGCAGAGGATAAGGTTGGAATAGGTGATAATATAGACGTTTGCCCCTTCTTGAGCCTTGACACTCACATGCAGGGTAAATCAACAGCAGCAATGAAGAAGGAAGTCTGTCCATGGCTACACACCCGTGAGTACCCAGACCCAGCTTTAGCTTTTAAACCCTGGTTTGGGGTGGATGCAGGAGTGATTTGCATTTCCTGGCAGGTGCTGACTTTGATGAAAGACTTAAGATTTAGGACTCAAGGGGAGAGAATCTGTGAGAGGAGGCACAGAAGAACTCATGGGAGTCCACCTTTTTTTTTCCAGAGAAAGTAGCCCCACATTGTAGAACCAGGTCCTCAGTATACAGCACTTCTGATGAATACCATGTGAATGCAACAGAGAAGAGTAGGTGTCATTGCAGGCTGGCAGCTATTCCTTCTATAATTACATGGGAGTGAGTGATATTTTATTGACTACTAATCTGTCAATTTCTTGCCTCACATATTTGAGATTTCTATTTATTCAATATTTGTAACTACATCTTTATACTGACCTCTGATTCATTAAAAACAGCACCAACAGAAAAAAACTGTAGGCAAAATCATGATTAGTTAGCTATTGTTTCTCATATGCCAAGCATCCTGGAGGAGGGCCAGAAGGACAGAATGCAATGAAAGTCAACACACAGGACCTAGAATTTTATTCACTGGTATTGTGATGTTAAATCACAATGTAATCTTTTTCTTGCCTTTTTTAATGGATATCTTAGAGTTACGAAAGAAAATGATTTTCCTAAATTTGAAGACCCTTCCCAATGACTTTGTGATATGAACATAACTGAAAATAAGGAAAAAGGTTTGAGTAAACTTATTTCTTTAAAGAAATCTATATCAAAATTGATCAACTCATTTTTAAAAATCAACCATCTAATTCTTTAAATGTTTAAAATATAAAGATAGACACATAAAATTGTGTCTAAACCATGAATTTGTACTTATCACAAAGTTGTAGTAACACTGTATAAATAAATAAACCAAACCCATAATGCATAGTGTCAGCTGAGGCACCAACCCCTCATGGCAGGATGCATAAGACCTGCACCTACACTTGGTTCATTTTTCCAGGGCATTTTAATGTCACAATGACTTTTCCTTTATGATTAAATTATATATATTGAAATAGGAATGTATCTGACATTATCTCCATGAGATTCAAAGATCATCATAAATGTCCTCATCTAAGGCATGGAGTAGAATATTTCCAGAAGAAAGAAAAGATCCTGGAATGGATGGTAAAGGGGCAAAGTCACCAATTTCAAATGAAGGGGCCGGAGAGACATAGGTGCCAGAATTGCTGGTTCTTGGTATGGGAATATTAGGCATCAGACTCTCCTTAAAAGAGAACTTTAATTCTAATCAGAACACAGCATCTGAAATTGTTCACAGAGAGCATAAAGCAGTGATGTTCTGTTTTAAATCTGTGATATTAGCTTCAGTAGCTAAAACCATTTTTCCTGATCATTTCAGTACTGCTTAATGTACTTCTGGATCCAGCTTAGATTGTGTGGACAAATATGGAGTACATTATATTAAAATTACAATTCATAAATTGAATCTAGAAAAATTTTTCATAAATGTAGCTGCTAAACCCCCTGCCAATGAGGGCTAAGAATTAGAAAATCTTACTATAAATTTGGCACAGAATAACTTATTCATTCATAACTTTTTACTGATCTGCTTTATAGTTTTCAAAATTACAGACCTCAGATATACTCAACTTGAGAGTCTACTTAGAGTATTTCTAATCAAAGCTATTGGTGTGTCTCATTTTCCTTCTTTATCACAGTGACACGTCTGCTTTGAAGCAGTATAGAGAGAACACATATTATATAAAATTTAGCTACCAGTACATCTGGCAGAAATTCTCAAGCATTTAGATGGGAAATGATGGCACTATTAGGTGATTGATGTGAAGAGAACATGCCACATATGAATATATAGTGGGATTCAACACATATTCACAGTAGAGTAGCAACTAAACCCACCTTTAGATGATGGCTAAAGTCTGCTACCAGAGGTGGAATCTAACCTCATGAGTGCAAATGTCATCCAGCAGGAAAAGAAAGTGAATCCCTTATGAGAAATTATGAGGAATATCTGTAATCTCCCCAGAGAGTTTAAGTTATGCAAAATAAACATCAAAGCAGGTTCTTAACCAGATAATGAAATCTCCAGGAGTAAATCTGAACACTAGGACAGATGCAGTACACACACCTGGTATATAATACCAGACTGAAGGACTCCTGTCCTTTAAACATAAAAAAGGACAGTGATGATGCTGATCCCAGCTGAGGTCCAGAGGGCTGTGAACAGATGAATGTAGGCCTTGCATTCAGAAAATCATATGAAACATTGTCAGAATTCATGTGTGAGAGACAGTGGAATGTATCATGTTCTCTACATTCAAGATCCTGAGTGTGAACAAGGATAGTCTGAATTTAATATACTTTCTTCTAATATCTTTGCCAGTCACAAAAATAATATATTAGAATTTGGTATTACTAATCTGACTAAAAATATCTCCTTTTCAAAAAATATTCACAGAACAATGAAAGATGAATTTCAATATGCAGTAAATGACAGATTATGTTATTATTCTCAGCTTCATGATCTCTACTGCCCCCAAGGTGAGGAGCTTCACAGGGAAGTGTATGACATTTTGGGACAGCAGAATTTTGGAGGAGGTACTGATTGGTTGTTCGGGCTGCCCAGCTAGCTTAGACCTGAAATAATCACAGAGAAACTGTATTAATTATATCACTACTTGGACCATTAGCTCTAGCTTCTTATTGGCTAACTCCTACATCTTAATTTTGGACCATTAGCTCCAGCTACTTATTGGCTAACTTCTACATCTTGATTTAACCCATTTCTATTAATTTATATATAACCACGAGGTCAGGGCCTACCAGCTAAGTTTCAGCACATCTATCTCGAACAGCGGCTCCATTGCATCTCTCTCTCTCCACCTTGTTTCTCCCAGAATTCAGCCCAGGTTTCCCTGCCTACCTAAGCTCTGCCCTATCTACAGGCCAAGGAAGATTCTTTTTTCATTAACCAATAAAAGCAACACATAGATGGAAGAATCTCCCACTCCAGCAGAGCAGCATGGGCTCAGTGCTGTTGCTGGAATATCAAGGCCTGAGATCCGAAGTCACAATCATACATTCCCACTGAGAAAACACAGTCTGAAGGGGAAAGAAGTTACATTTAGAATTACAGATGCTGCTACTGATGTTGTGGTGACAATAACTGGATTTCTGATACCTTATGTTTGAAAATTTGTAAACTTCATATTATATATGTGTGTGCATATGTATATATATTGTATATACATATCTATATATGTGTACATATATATACATGTATTATATATAATGTGTGTGTGTGTGCATGCATGAAATTGATGAATGTCCTTGTAATAATGTTCCCATGTAAGGACTAAAACATATATGTGCAATATTACTTAACAAAGAATTTTTACTGTACTAAATTTGGAGTCTTGACACAGTAAATGCATTCCATGTGTTATATGTTCTCTGCAGTTATTTGAGGTAATTAAGGTTTCCTGTTATTGAAGACAGGAAACCTTAGAGGCTCAGAGAACTCTCTCACTCTCCAGATGTTTCGCTTACATACTACATTTTCTTACCTGGTGAATTCTAGATCTACAGCAGCCCCTGCTGGTTCTGAGCTTCCTCAAACTGGAGTTTTTTCTGAGCACACAGTGAACCTGATCATTGTGTCTGCTGCACAGTAATGCGAAGCTATGTCCTAAGTGGTTAGAGAGCTCAGCATCAGGGTAAACGGGTTCTTGAATATGTCCATTGACATACTGATGGACATTTCAATGACAACCACACGCTTTCAACCAGACTTTATCCCCTTTTCTCTCAGATCAGGCAGGCTCTTCATAAAGCTGAACATCCAGGAGAAAGATCTCATCTCTGGCAAGCCAGGTATTTCTTTATGACCTGTTGCATTTAGCTAGGACCACAAAAGTGGCCATGGGAGTAAGACTATTTAATTAAGTCTAATGGTTTCATTTTTTCCTGATTGAAACAGGGTCAAATTTGTCCAAGAATCTCTGGAACTAATGTGTACTGATACTAGCCTTGACCTGCTAATCTTCCTTGCTCATACCTCCTGAGTCCTGGGATTCTTAGCTTCTGTCCAATAAGTCAGACTATCAATGGAAACGGTATTTTACTGTTTAAGTCATTTCGTTTTTCGGAGTGGCTGTTTTCTTCCAAATATATCAATTCATCTTGTTCATGCTTGGAACTTGGGGAGGTCAGAAGAGGGTGTTAGACAGCATTGGAGAAAGTTACAGATAGTTGTGGGCTGCTCTGTGTTTGCTGGGAACTGAACCCACTTCCTCAGGAAGAGCAGACAATTTTCCAGGCTCCATACTTTTAAAATTAAGTCTCTAGTGAAGTACAAGCCATTTTAATGTGAATGCTTATTTTATGTAGAATTACTCCTGATTTTTCAAGAGATACAAGTATGGTTTAATTTGATTTGATTTAGAAGTTAACATCCCATGATTTTAACATTTTAACTTTTATTGAAAATAGATTTTTTTCATATAATATATCCTGATTATGAGTTCCCCTTTATCTATTCATTCAAGTTACTTCCCAATTCCCCTTCCACCTGTATCTATGCCATTTCTGGTTCTCATTACAAAACAAGCTGGATTCTGGGGAATAATAAAAAATTAAATAAATTAAAATTAGTATAAACTGAAATACATTGTAATTGTAGAAAGCAAACAGAAGCAAAATAACTCAAGAAATTGCATTCAACCATAGATGCAAAGATGTACTCACACTTACTTCCACACTTGGGAATTCCATAAAAACATATATTCAAAAGTAGAAGTCATAATATTTATGCTAAGGACCAATGCAGAGAGAGTTTTAGTTTTATGCACACTAAAAAAATCAGAGAGCACAGTGGACCCCATGACTTTACTGCAAGAGGAAAAGATCCATATTAGATTCCTGTGTTCAGCTAACTTCAAAAAAAAAAAAAAGCAGAATATCAGAATTACTATTGTGAAACCTATTTTGTGTTTCTTGAAGATCAACAAAGACAATGAGGCATTCCTAGACAGTGTCCTCATAGTTTCCATCTCTGTAGTTTGATTCCATTTCTGCACATTCAGTTGTATGTTTTAAAGGGAGTTTGATATAGTAATAAGCATACACTGTTAGCTTCATATTGTGTTTGATTCTTTTTCTGGGTTACACAAAGCTCTAGAAGCATAGCAATAGTCTTCAGCTGTCTCATGTTTATTACTGAATATCATTTTGGTCCCTACTAAATTCAGGTCTGGATACTTTATTACACTTTACCTCCAGGTTATCAGAAGGATATTCTGTGCGATTCCAAAGTGAGAGGATAACCCATCCCTGTGTCATCTTGAGCTTGCACAGAATTATGTAAGTAAAATCTTTATGATGTAATAGTGAATTCAATGAGAGACACAAACCTGTCAGAGAGACTGGACCCTGCATATCCAGAATGATTTCTGCTGAGTTTTCAACCCAGATGCACAGGAGTCAAATGTCACCAGCAGTGCATTGGTTCAGATGGCCCACTGAGTAAGCCCCAAACAACAGGTTACAGCATGGTTCAGATTCCTGAGACAACACCTGTGCCAGCCTGGAATATAAACTTCCTTAGAAATGTGATCTTTTCAGTATTGGGCATGCAACATGTGTCCATATTTATGGGCTATGGAATTAAAATTTAATTCACATATTTAATGAATAATGATATTAAGCAAAATTTTAATTTCCTGTTTTTGATTCTTTCAGAATGTGCAATTATTTTTTTAATTCTACTTACCTTAAGTGCTATAGAGTCTTAGAACTAGTGCCTCATTTTACCTGAAAGAGTATCAACTGCCCACCTCTATCCTTACCACAACCCTCTCCCCTATATCTACCTGATGCATTCACTCTGTTTGCATTCCAACAAGGAGTGATGAAATGGGACTTTTCTCTTTCTATACATTAGTATTGTCCTTTGAATTCATGATTGGTGACACAAATGACCTCTCTTATGACTGTTATGACTGTATATATGTGTCTGCAAACCTCAGGTTTTTTTAATAATTATTTATTATGTATACAATAGTAAGGCTGTGTATATGTCTACAGTCCAGAAGAGGGCACCAGACCTCATTATAGATGGTTGTGAGCCACCATGTGGTTCCTGGGAATTGAACTCAGGACCTTTGGAAGAGCAGGCAATGCTCTTAACCACTGAGACATCTCTCCAGCCCTGAAAATCTCAGTTTTATTTCAAAATATTTACATGTGTTTCTGTAAATTAATGTTATGAACTTATTTTAACAGATACCTAGAAATATTTCATCATCATAAACATAGTCAGGGGCCTGCGGCTTCTGAAAGATCATTGGCAAATAATGGCATTTGGGAAATGGGGCACTAAGCTCCTCAGTAGCATAGCTAAAAGTAGGTATAGTTTGGTATGCCTAAGTGGTAAGTTGATACCACTACCACCCACACTCAGTCATAAAATTCTAATCAAATGCGATGCTTTACAAGCAGAAAGAGACACAGAGCTAGGAGTGGAGCATGCTGAAGAAAAGAAAGTTTTTCACTAGAGAGGGACAGGATGAGAGAGAGTAATGGAGACTAAAATTAATTACATGAATTCATAATATGTCAATAAAAATTGAAAATTAAAAAAAAGATTTTTGGCAGAAAAAAAGAAATCCACATCATATTTGGGATTGAGGTGCTCACTGCTATAGACCTAGCAGGGTCAGATGCGAAATGATTTGGGATTTTTAGTCACTGGGCCTAGATTGTCTGTGGATTCCTATCTGAATCCCAATGACTGAAACATAGAATCCCACAAATGGGATGTTTCCCATCACAATGAATTCTCCAGATTCTTTAAACTATCTCAGTGTCTTACTCTGGTGACAATGACAGGATTGTTTCTGCTCCTATACATGACAATATCCCTGGGTAAAAATGAACATGTGTACATACAAACAAAAAGAGGCATGCAGAGAATGAATTCTATTTTCATTGGTTAATATTTAGAGTTTTGTTTTATTGTTGGATTTTTTTAAGGGAAACTTGTTATATTCAGGAGAAGTTCAAGATCCCAAAAGAAATAGACCTTTATCTACCCTCTGCACCTGCTGCTGGGCTGACACTGGGTTTCTGTGTGCTGTGCATCCCCAATGTTCTTCCTGAACACACTGCAGGGAGTGTTGTGTGCCTGGCTGTGATATTCCACAATATGTCCCTCACAGAAATATGTGGCTGTCACATCAGCTAACACAGAAGTCAGCCTTGAAGACAACTCTTCCTTAGATGCATTTCTGTAAGTGAAGCAGAAGCTGAAAAACAAGCCTGCTCCTGTGCTTCATTTGTGCTGCATGCCCCCTGCTGGTCATGGGCACGATCCAGGGAAGTTTTTGTCTGGGCTCACCCAGAAGACGCCCTTGCCCAGTAACACTTGACTGTCATCTTCAGTTCTCAGGTTGTTCATTTGCAGGAAGATCATAATTTAAGAGTCATCTATGGAGATAGTGAATCTATCTTTCACTGAACCAGCATTATAGTATGCAAAATTATTACTTTTACTTCTTGTGCAGGCAATCCATTCCAAACCTTCTCCTCGAGCCTAGAGGATCCAGTACATGGCATGGCTACTGAAGGTGAATCCACATGCTGCACAGGAGAGAGTTTCAGGGACTTTGCAGGCTACACTAATCCTTCACCAGATTCCATAAGCTGCTCCTGACAATGAACACCTGATCAAGAAGTTTTCACATACGTCTATTGTCTCTGCAACTCATGTCTTCTCATACATTCACTATCCCTTGATATCTGCCTTTTAAAATAACAACAAAATACCATGCTGATTGTCTTGTTTTCAAAGCTGATGACCAAATGGGAAGATAGAGCTAGAGTCCTCTGCCAGACCTGCAGGGTCAGAGCAGGGCTGGTTTTCATGAACAGAGGAAGGTCAAATTTGAATATCTTTCTGCTATATATTATGCTCTATTTTGTAAGCCTTTGAGACAAAAGTAATGATGAAAATGTCAGAGAGAAAATGAAATAACAAAGTGCACATGATTTCATTAAAATGTCATTCATATTATATTTGCAATAAAACTTCCTCATCTTTAACTTATTTTTATTGTGTTTTCTTTCCACATGCACTCTTTACTATCAGCACATAATATACAAGAAATGTATAGCATGCTTTGAAGTGAAAGTTACAATTTTATAATTTACAAAGGAATTAATATTAAATGTAATGAGTAGTGAAAGTATAAAATAAATTAATGTAACAAAACTAAACTAAGGACATAGGACAGTGGGAGAAGGTAATACTAACAAGGTTCAGGATTAATCTTTATTACTGAAAAACTAAAATAAATATTAAATAAGCATTGTTTCTATCAGATTATTCTTTGAAAAACAGTAAAAACACATACACCTTTGTTTACATACATCTTATATTTGAGGTGTGCTATTTAACATTCTTGACAATCATGCCATGTTTACTTTAATTTCCCCCAAACTAAGTGTGTGTTTTTTGTTTGTGGTTACCACAAGTAGAATAGGAATCTGTTACCTGGTCTATAGTGCCATGCTTGTATGCCTTCCAAATTCTCCAATTCCCCTGAAGATGGACTTCATTGGTGGTTGTGGAATCGGTCTCAAGATGACCTTTGGTAGAGCCATCCCTGTATTAGAAAGAAAAGTTAGGTTATAATTGTCCAATGGAAACTGTCTTTGTTATGGCTAAGGGGGTTTGTGGATTGTATTATTGTTGTTTTGTGGCATTTCCAGATAAAGAGACCTCATGAAAGCAAGTAAATGAAGTGAGCTGATGATCCAAATTCATTTCTGTTTGGCCCTTAAATGAAAAAGCATTTCTATTATGAATTTTATTTATTTAATAGGATCATACTAGGGTAAATGAAAGAAGGAAACTCTAGAAGGATGCAGGAACCACCCTTGTTGTCACTTTTTCACCCATGATCTTTGGGGCCCTGAATGGCTGAGATGCTTCCATCTCATTCCCCTTCCATCAGTTAGATCCTGTCTAGATTTGTTCCTGAACCAGAGTCTAAATGATGTGTTTGACTCAGCCAGGTCTACAATGTGTGAATGCTCTTCTGCTGCCCGGCCCTCTCATGCTCAATGCTCCTTGGCACACATAGATATTGCCATCTCAGTGGCTTTCTTCTCATAAGAATACCTGGACAATACTCTAGGAATTATTTTGATAGATGTGTAACAGACTGGAAGGAAAGCATGTACACACGAAAATGACCATGAA
Source organism: Neodon shergylaensis (assembly GCA_025134845.1). NCBI lineage: Eukaryota > Metazoa > Chordata > Mammalia > Rodentia > Cricetidae > Neodon > Neodon shergylaensis. The sequence goes on from JABTXL010009188.1 coordinate 932,256, forward strand.
TGTTTAGATTGGTCTAATCATATTTCTTAGAATTTGAAAGCACTTAAATATATAAATTCAATAACCACAAAATGTTTGCCTGAAACAAAATAATACGTTTCATTTCAGCTAATATATAAGTGCTAAGATCAAAGCATCAGGGAAATTTTCAGTTGATGTTTCCCAGTTTGATCTCAGGGTCCTTGTCACTGTTCCTACTTTGACTGTAGATTTCTGAGAATGGTGATTCAGACCTCAAGAAGAAACTATCCCCAGTCTTAGCACCTGCTAATTGGTCTTTTTCGCTGAGTAGTCTGTAAGAAGGCTGCATGAACAGGCATGGTGGCAGGAGCAAGAAGCTCACCTTTTCAAATGCAAACACAAAGCAGAAAGCAGTAAGTGGAGGGGTTTATGTCTTGGCTCACATAGAATTCTTCTCTCTGTGCTTCTAGTATGGTAATGCATAGCATTGTCCTTAGATCTCAATTGTTCTTTGGAGACAGAAAGTGTTGTTGGAATTGTCTCTGCAGTCAGAGAGCAGGCCTTTTACAGAGACTGGGTAGTAATTACTATCATTATTTGTAAACATTGAATCTCACTCTAGCTACTTCAATAGACTCAAAGACACAGATAACCTGGTAGCTACTAAAACTGAATGCAAAGATTGAACAAAAGAATACAAGAAACTGCAGGTTATACTAAGCTTGGCTAAGACTCCTCCTGCTGCACCTCACACTGGAACATTCAATGACACAGGCACTTGATCGGAACCTGTAACATCTGTCCACACTCCTTCTCACTCGTGTCCACTCCCATACTCAGCATTTCTTATTCTCCACAAATTAACCCTTAAAACACAAAAAAGGAAAACCCAGTTGATCCCCAACTATGTAGTGAGTGGTCTGTGTTCAGTGCTGATTACTAAATGGGAAAAGCCAGGAATACAAGGGTTTGGTCCACTGCAAGAGCTACAGGGTGGGGGCTGGTCTGGTTTTCATGAGCTGAAAAACCATTGGCATGTCCTGCTGCTATATATGGAATTCTGTAGTGGGAGCTTAAAGGAACAGTTGCTAGTGCAGATAACAAACATGAAGTAAAGGAACTGGTAGCAACAATTGTATTAAATTATCACTTGTTTATACATCTTACCCATAACAGTTCTCTTCTTATCTTCCCTGCTTCACAAAAAAATCTAAAATATTTATATGTGCTGGAGGACAAACAGAAAACCTAGTGAATGCTGAATTTATATATCCAAATTAACAAACTGATTTGGAGATATAGCTTGACAGTCTAGCATACGTTGATTCCTGGTGTAAATTCACAAGACGGAAGAAAAATTATTAAATAAATACAATGTAAATAATTGTATAAACACCTGGAAAATCTCTGATTGTATATGTTTTATAATGTTTCTGTGTGGGGTATGTTTGAATAACATCCTGAGAAATCAAGTTACTATTTATTGTCTTCCACATAGGTTCAGTTACTACATCTGCAATCATCACAGATTGGAGAAGAGACTGGACTCTGAATCCTTGCCTAATGTTCTTGTATTCTCATGCCCACTTGATGACATGACATATCCAGAGTGGTCATGGTCTAAAATTCAAGATTAAGACGGTTGTAAGAGTTCCCTCCATGAGAAAAGTCATTGGTTTCTAATTTTTCAATTGAATAATTCATTCCACTGTGAGAAACATTGTCTTTACTGTGACTTTGTGGTCATGTGGATTTCTATGTATGTGAAATCTCTAGAACTTACATATGTTCAACTAAATAACTGCATTTAGTTGTTGTTACTTTTGCTTTGGGTCATCCAGAAAGACAGTACAGCTCTGTGAACAGTGGTATTCTGTGTTTTTCCCATTGGTTAACTGGGTTACATGTTGTTAAGTGAGAGAAAGAAACCCTGATGGATCCTGGAACCTTCTTGCTGTCTATTCTATGCATCCACTCCTCAGGTTCCTGCCCTGGCTGAGCTTTGAGAACCACCAGATGTCCTGCACTTCTCACGAAACTGAAGTGTTCTTCTTGGGCGCTGCTTCTGGTCAGTTATTTCAGAGTTGGACTCTCATCTGGGGCCCTTCCAGGTCTAGAATGTGGACACTGTTCATCCCTCTATGGCTTTCCTTGAACTAGTAGCACCACACATGTTGACTGGTCCAGCAAAATTATTTCCCACCAGTTATTGTTGGAGATAAGGAATGTAATTTGTATACAGTGTGAACATATGATAACTCTCTTAAATATGTATAGCTTGCATGAGAATATGTATAAACATACACACATGAATTGCATATGGTCATTGTTCATATTAGCTTCATTCACACTTCTTAGAAATAGAATACATGAAAACTATTACATAAATATAGTACATGGCATAAAATTTATCTCATTTTCTTGTAACTGATTCCAACCAACTGTGGAAAGATCTAAATATAAAGCTAGTAATGAATGAAAGTTCATCTATATTTAGGTGATTGTGTGTTGCTATATGATCATTAAGAAATAGGGATATTTAATACCATGGCCTTTCAACACTCATTATGCATTCTATTCCAAAGCCTTTTACAGCACAGTGAATGTATACCAAAACTAGCGTTCAGTTTAAACAAAATATATACTGACACTGTGGTAAACTTTAGTTATCTAAAAGAGAACCTATCTTCTAAAAAAATACTTCTGGCAGGAACCAGAAACCTCTACAGGTCCAAGTGTGAGTCTGGGACCACAAAGGGAGTATGCCTGAGCCAGAACGTCTGCAGGACCAGACACACACACGTTTGGGACCTCCAAGGGAGTAGACTGGAGCCAGAGACTTTTGTTGGAACAAGCCTAAGCCAGGGACCTCTGCAGGAGCAGACCCAGACCAGGGACATTTAGGGAAAGAGAACTGAGCCAGAGAACTAGACCAGAGCAAGCCTGAGAAAGAAAAATCCATAGGAACAGATATATGAGGCAGTTGGCTGGAACCAGAAACCTCTGCAGGTCAAAGCATGAGTCTTGGACCTCTGAGGAAGTAGGCCTGAGGCAGGACCTCCACAGGTCAGGGCATGAGGGAGTAGGCAAGAGCCAAAGACCTCTGGTGGGTCCAGGCCAAAAATCGAAAACTGCCAAGAGAGTAGGCCTGAGATCGAATGTCTGCCAGAGCAGGCCCAATGCATCAACCTCAGAAAATGGAGCCCCAAACAAGCCAGCTCTATGGCATCAGGTACAAATGAACCCGGGTATTGCAGAGCAAACTGCAGGAGCACTGAGCATCCTTCAGGAACATGGAGTGATCAATGGGGTAACTGGAATCACGACCCTGACTGCAGCAAGAGTAGCAACCATCTGAGCCTTGGATCCACTGGCACCTGGAAGATTGATCACCAGAGTCACAGACAGACCCAACTACACTAATCAGAGGAAAAGATGGGTAGATGCGGTAAGAACACACACAGCACCACAAAGAGCAACACAACACCAATAAAACTAGTGCCTTACAATAGCAAGACTTGAACAACCAAACATAGATGAAGCAGAAAAAAATGACCTAAAAATAACTTTAGGAGAATGTTTGAGGCCCTTAAAGAGTAAATGAAAAATATCCTCAAAGAAATAGAGGAAAAGACAAACAAAAAAAAATGGAAGACATCAACAAATCCCTTAAAAAAAAACAAAAAAAAAATCAAACATATGAAAAAAAAAAACTATTCAAGACATGAAACCTGAAATAGAGACAATAAAGAAAACACAAGCTGAGGAAATTATAGACATGGAAATCAGGAGAAAATGATCAGGAACAACAAATGCAAGCATAAACAGTAGAATACAACAGATGGAAGAGGATATTTCAAGTGCTAAAGATATAATAAATGAAAGAAATTCATTCGTCAAAGAAAAGACTAAATCTAACAAAAGCTTAAAATTAAATATGGCATAGCCTGAAAAGACCAAACCTAAGAATAATAGGTATAGAAGAAAGAGAATAAGTCCAACTCAAAAGCACAGAAAATATATTTAACAAAATCATGGAAGACTATTTCCCAACCTAATGAAAGATATGCCTATGAAGATGCAAGGAGCTCACAGAACACCAAATAGACTGGATCAAAAGAATAACTCCATCGCCACATAATATTCAAAACACTAAACATACAAAATAAAGAAAGAATATTAAGAGTTGTGAAGGAAAATGGCCAAATAACATATAAAGGCAGACCTATCAGAATTACACCTGACTTCTCAATGGAAACAAAGAAAGCCAGAGGGTCCTGGTAAAGCATTATGCAGACATTAAGAGACCAGGGGTGCCAGCCCAGACTATATACCCAACAAAACTTTCAATCACCATAGACAAACAAAACAAGATATTCCATAACAGAACTATGTTTGTTCGATACCTAGCTCCAAACCCAGCTCTACACAAAGTACTAGAAAGAAAACTCCAATCCAAGGAAGTAGGCTATATTCACAAAAACATAGACAATAAATGATCTCACAGCAGCAAATCCCAAAGAAGGGAAAAACACAAAAAATCACATCACCAACAATGACAGCCAAAATAAGAGGAGATAGAAATCGCTGGTCATTAATGACCCTTAATGAACTCAACTCATGTATAAAGAGACACAGGTTAACATATTTGATATGAAAACAGAATCCATCCTTCTGCTGCATACAAGAAACACATCTCAACCTCAAAGACAGACATTACCTCAGAGTAAAGGGTTGGGAAAAATTTTCCAATCAAATGGACTTAAGAACAAAGTGGGTGTAGCTATCCTAATATCTAACAAAATAAACTTCAAACTAAAATCAATTAAAAGAGACAAAGAAGGACATTTTATATTAGTCACAGTAAAGTGGCGATACACATTAATAGAAATGGGTTAAGCAAGATGTGAGAGTTAGCCAGTAAGAGGCTAGAGCTAATGGGATTGGCAGTATTTAATTGAATACAATTTAGTGTGGTTATTTCAGGGGTAAGCTAGCCAGGATCTGGGTGGGAACGCAGCTCACTGCTCCTATTACTACACACACACACACACACACACACAAATTATATATATATATATATGTATATATATATATATATATATTAAACAGTGGTAGAAGCATGCATGCATACATATAACATTCAATATAATTTAACTTTGTATCAATATACAAGAATTTATAACAATGTAAATGTCTGTAAATAATAACTCACAAATACCAATGTATTATCCCATCATCCAATTTTCCATCTTTTTTTAAAAAAAGATACCTGAGCTTATAAAATTCCTCCCCCAACCATCAACCATATACCAATTATAATCAACCCCTAAATGATGTCCCTAAGCCTGAGGAAAAACTTTGCTGGGAGAGGGGACATTGTCTTCTGGTGTAGGATAATTGTCTGTATTCTGTCATTCATGTTTTAAATAAATACTGATTGGCCAGATAGGAAGTATAGAACCGTCTTGTGCAGATGGTACCCAAAACCGGTCTTGTAGTAGCTCTATCAGTATCATGACATCATTTCAAGAGATGGAGTTGTTGTTGTGGGGCCCCATCTTCTTCCTGGAAACTTCAAAGATTATTGCAGAAAAATTCATTGTTCATTGTGGAAAACTTAAGCATTATTTATATAGACATATACAGACATATATATTCAATGGAAGGTATTATAAAGACAAAAACAGATATGAAGAAAAGTAAAGATTCTTTTGAGATTCTTTTTTTCTTTTTATCACATATCATGGCTCCTGACATAAAACAGAAACTCTCGGTTTTTTATCATAATAACAGGCTTGGAATTAGGGAGAGACTGAGCCAGAGTCCAACTCCAAACCAGCTCTACATACTTATGAATATAAATATACACATGTATATTTTTTGAACTTTTTTTTCTTACTTACAGATCATATTTGATTTTCTTGTTAATCCTTATTGGGTAGTATTTTTTTCCATCTGTCAGTATTCGAACATCCATGGTCCCTTGAATTTTTTGAAGATGAGAGTTTTCCTGCAAAAATAAGAACAGAATTTTGCCCCAATCCTATATGTTTTTCTTACCACCTGTATGTTTATCATCATTGTGGATGAGCTGTCATGTCTCTTTTCCAAGAGGTTTCTCCTCTCCAAACTGAACTTTTATTAATTTTGATGTTATCCACAATTTTTCTTCTCCTGTGGAAACAAGAGAAAAACTCTTTCTCCAATGCAGCACATCTCCTGGATTCCATTGCGAGGTCAGCATGTCCTTGAAATAAACCAGTTTGTAACATGAGAGCCTGCTCATTGGGGTTTCTGTCCCACTCAGTCCCCCAGCTGTTTAATCCCAGAGAATATTACACAGAGAGTCTGCATTAATTACAGTTGATTTAGTTCAGCAGACTTTTCCATTATTCAGTGTTTTTCTGCTGCTGTTGTCCCTTTCTCATTAGTGTTAAGAAAATTCAAGGTTAATAAGGCATTATGTAATCTTTTTCTGGGGTCATCTTCCACCCCTTTCTGTTTGTTTAACATATCCTTTATAGTCTGATTTGATCTTTCTATAACTGCTTGGCCTGTAGTATTATGTGGTATGCCAGTAACATGCTTAATATTATAATAAGCTGCTAAACATTTTAAAAGCTCTTCTAGACAGTAAAGAATTACAGATTCACAATAGGACAGATTCAGACATTAATAACCTCTAAGTGGGTTACAGTGTTAGATAAATGTGCATAGGCTTAAGAGAGAAAAGATAAAGAGTATAGAGAGTCATAAAATAAAGTTAATGCTTTAAAAATGGTAAAGTTTTTAAAGACACAGAGTACAGATAGTCATAGATTAAAAGAAGTAAAGGAAAATAAGCCATGGAAAATTGGAAAATTCACAGAGTCTTGATTATGTATATTATTGTTTTATTTTTAATTTTTTTGACTGTGAAGGAGCTAAGTACAGAAAGATATTTCATTATATGGGCTGCTAAGCTAATCCAGCATGTATATTATAAAGGTAATATGGCTCAGAATTTGGGTCTAAGTATATGATGCTTTGGAAAAGAGGTTCTTTTGTTTTCAAAGAAATTGAAAACCCGTGGATTGCCTGCAGGCGAATATGGTTTTATGGACCAAGGCCTCCTGAAAGGTTGCTGTAAACACCCCCAAAAAGTTACTTCGCCTAACTGGTGACTGAGATGAACCTAGCACATAGGAGAAAATTTCCTGAACAGAGCATCAATTGCACAGGCAATAAGAGCACCAATTAACAAATGGGCACCCCGTGAAACTAAAAAGCTCTTGTAAGGTAAAGGAAATGATCAAAATAACTAAATAGCAGTTTATAGAGTGGTAAATATCTTTACCCACCCCACATCAGACAGAGTGTTAACATTCAAATATATATAAAGAACTCAAGACTAGAGATAAAAAACAATTGCATGTTCTGTCTATGACAAACAATGCTGCTATAAACATAGTGGTGCTCATGACTTAAATGCCCCTCCACCAAAGAATGAAAAACGTTGTACATTTACACAATGAAGTACTGCACAGCAGAAAAAAAAACGACATCGTGAACTTTGCAGGAAAATAAATGGAACTATAAAACATCATTTTGAATAAGGTAACCCAGACCCAGAAAGAAAATTATCACATGTATTCACTCATAAATAGTTTTTAAACATAAAGCAAAGAAAACCAGCCAACAAATCACAATCCCAGGGAATCTAGACAACAATGAGGACCCTAAGAGAGACACACATAGATCTAATCTACATGGGAAGTTGAAAAAGAAAAGATCTCCTGAGTAAATTGGGAGCATGGTGACCTTGGCGAGGGTTGAGGGGGAGGAGAGAGCCAAAGAGGGAAACAAAGAAAAATGTAGAGCTAGATAAAAATTAATAAAAAAGAAAAAAATTAATATTAAATGGGGTATAGATCTAAACAGAGAATCTTCAACAGAGAAATGTCAAATGTTGGGGAAACACTTGAATAAATTTTCAACATGTTTAGCCATCATGAACAAGGAGGGGACACTGAGGCTGGCACTCAGAGGTCCCCAACACAAAATAACTCTGAGATTCCTTACACCTGTCATAATGACTAACATTAAAACTTGTGCAGCCACGTTGAAAATCAATATGTCAGTTTCTCAGAAATGGGGAACTTCTACCTCAAGATCTACCTATACCAACCTCGGGCTTATACCCAAAGGACACTCCACCCTATCACAATGCTACTTTCTCAACTATATTCATAGCAACATTATACATAATAGCCAGAAACTGGAAACAAACTAGATGGTCCTCAAACAAAGAGTGGATAAAGAAATTGTGATACATTTATTCAGCTATTAAAATATGACATCATGAAATAATACTCAGCCATTAAAAATGATATCATGAAATTTGTGTACAAATGGATAGAACTAGAAAAATTCATCCTGAGTGAGGTAACCAAGATCTCAAAAGACAAACATGGTATGTACTCACTTGTAAGTGGATGTTATCTGTAAAGGAGAACCATGATTCAATCCACGGGTAAGCAAAGTAACAAGGAGAGTTCAAGGGGTAACATATGAATCTCCCTAGGATGGGGAAAAGAATAGACCCCATGGTTGGAGGTGAGGCTTAAGTGGGACAGGAACAGAAGGGGTCAAAAGTAGGGAGGGTGTAGAGAAGAGAGTAGGGGGAGAGACAACTGAATTTGGGAGGCATCTCAAGGACAAGATAGACACCTATCACAATAGAAATTCCCTGGAATCTATCAAGGTGAACCTAACAATGGGAGATACAAAATCTGAACTGACAATCTCCAAAATCCAGATAAGATTTACAGTGGAGGGACTGGGACATCAATCATTCCTCAAAACCTCCAGCCTACAATTTGTCTTGACTATAAGATATAGTAGGGTATTGGTGGAACAGAAATTGGCAAGTGGTCAAGCAATGACTAGTCCAGGTTATGACCCACACCATGCAAGGGAGCCACCATCTTGACACTGCTTGGAGGAGCATGATCCAGAAGATGGATATTCCAGAGACCTAGGGAAAAACCACATGTGAATGTTAAAAATTAATGAAATGATTACCAACACTATTCTGCTATACTCATAGATTGGTGCCTAGCCCAATTGTTGTCAGAGAGGATTCATAAAACAGCTGATGGAAACAAATGAAGAGACTCTCAGTCAAACATTAGGCAGACACAGGGATCCTGTAGAAGGGCAGGAGGAAAGAATGTAGATTCCAGAGGTATCATGAACACTACAAGAAAAGCCAAAGAATCAGTGTAAGCTGATAAGGGCTCACAAAGTCTTAACTGAAAAGCAGAGCCTGCATTGAGCTGATCTAGGCCCTCTGTATAGGTTACAGTTATGTGACTTGATCTTCTTGTAAGATTCTGAAAAGTGGGATGGCATCGGTCTCTCACACTTTTATTGGCTTTTGGGACCATTTTCCTCATACTGAGTTGCCTCCCCAACTTGATATGCAATGTTTTATTGATATCCATAAGAAACATGCACTCCACTGAGTAGAAATGGAGAACTGGATGGGGGAACTGGCAAAAATGTAGGTAGGGATTGGAGGGAGAGGAAAGAAGGAAAACAACAGTATGGTGGAATGCTGATGCCTATCATGGGTGATAATAGAGAAATACTTGCCTGGTTAAGCAATATTGACTCAAATAGACATCCTGTTCTCATAAGGGAATTCATTCACAAAGTCCTGGATTCTGTGAGATTGTGGAGATTGTGGGCATCTTCTCCTAGGATGGACAAATTGTGTATCACAAAATGTAACTGGCTTGTGATTACAGGGAAAGTCATTGGGACTGAAGCAGACTGTGAGAAATACTTAAACTCTGAATCTATTTCTCAAAGCATATTAATATGAATTGGATTGATGAATCAGTATTATTAATATCCCAACAGCAATATTGGTCATGTCCTAGGAGTTAGACATTTATTTAATGTGTGGTCAAACTTTTATGTTCCAAAGTGTTGACCCAATTATGGCAGAAATGTGTTGACACTGACAATAGCAGGGGAATATGTGGGTCAACTTTACAAATTTAAAACTGATTTTTGCATGCATGGTGATTTTTAAATATCTTTATTCAATGAGAATTAATTTTAGTCTTATCATTCCTTTCATCAATAGTTAACCACAGGGTTTGAGTAAGTCTTTAGGTTACCTGTTCCTGTCTTCTCATCCCAAGACAGCCTCCTACTCCTTCAGAGTTTCTGAACCAGATCAACTGTAGACATGACACTGTGACTTACATAGTAATAGACGACAGACTACTCATATTAGGCTTCTGAGCTCCATGTAGGAAGCATCAGGCACTGTGTCTACTCTGTTCTCAAACTTCTGTTAATGCTTGGCAGTTTCCACCCAGTTCTTTCAAGCCCATGTCCAGAGTTCTGCAATACCCATGGGGAAGATATGAGTAAAAATCCTTGTATGACACATTTAATGTGCCTCCAAAATTCCTCAGTTCAGCCACAGGCTTCTGTAGTTGAACATGGAAGTAGACAATTTGGAAAAGATGCCTTTGTCACTTCATTATCTGGCTTCTCGTTAAGCCCGGTCCTGGGAACACAATTACATGTTCCTGCTGACAACAGGTAGAGGATGAGCAAACTGCAGTTTATGCTGAGAACTTGTGTGCTCAGTGACAGTGAACAAGAGAATATTATTGTGGTACTGTGGGATAGGAGGACATCACTGTATCTACAAACATAATTTCTGAATTTTACACATGAATGAGAAAGAGCATTCCTTAGATCAAAGCAGGAACCTGTTTGACATAGAAAAGTAAAGGTTTTCTGAGTTAGTCAGTGGGATGGTGAGTTCCAAGTTCTAAACCTGTCTGGGGAAATGCATTCCTAGTTTCATTATTGCACCTTTGCAGACAGAGCTCTCCCATCTCACTGAAAACATCCGTGTTTGTTAATGTGACCCACCTGTCAATGGTTCATGGGCCATCTGACCCTCCTCACAGTCAACCATAACAATGATGCTGTGAAGATGCATTGACCATCCTGTCCCCATCAGACATTAGCATAGAACACTGGAGACTGCAGTCGTCCATTCATTACCAGTGGTCTGTTGACACACAGGAGGTATCAGCTCTGTATTTTTGAGACAATTTCCCAAAAAATATTTCCCATGATCCTGAGCCCAAAATATTCTTAACCCGTAATAATGAGTGGTTCATGACCTAGTTTCCTATCCAGTGGCAATAGGCAAATTCCAATTTGGCTCATATATTATAATTTGACCTCATGTATTGATTGTATTAAACAAAGAAGTTCTCAAGTATTGAGACAGCACAGGAATCACACATTTCAACTACTCAACAGTCTCTGAATGTAATGATGTTAGCAATGGAATTCACAGAGGAAATAAGTCAGTGCACAACTTTATCAGCTTCTGCTGTTTTATATCCCAGGCATTGGTGAATGAATCTACAGTGCCACCTGCTGGTTTGGAGAATCAGCTATTACAAGTTTGTGTATGAGCTCGTAGTGCCCAAACTATAACTCTAACATCTGTCTTGGATGAATGGTGATCAGCGCATAGCTGTTTTCCATGCCTCCAAGAAAATCAGTCTTTTCTTTGGTTTTACGGGATCTATTTGTAGCAGCCACCTCTGATGATGAAGATGAAACACAGCTCAATTGATGGAGGGAGTCTACAAGCACACCACCTTGCCAAAATCCAAACACACTATACAACAATGGTGACCACCAGGTATCCAATGGCCTGTGAGAGTTGGTGCTGTATCAGTATAGGTTCATATTCTGTTAAGAATTGAGACTGCTGGACAGGTTTCTGTGAACATGAAGAAAGTAAACATGGGATTATGGAAAAATGTATGATTTCAGAACCTATCTCAATTAGCAAGTGCATATATTTATTGGCTTAATGATTTTTGAGTAAATTCCTTTAGTAATACCAACTTACAGGAATTACACTTATGTGGCTGTGCATTTTTATCCATAGTTTACATTCTAAGACACTGGATTCTGTTTGACCACAAAGCCAGACTTAACTATACACCTGAGGTTAAGTAACATTTAAGAGCAAGAAAATATTTTTGTTTAGCCATACTTTATTTATTTACCTCTTATCTGTCAAATTCATGTTTTCATTTATTGAAAGCGACCATGACAAAGGGAGCAGTCTTTTATAATCCAGAAGTATTTTTTTATAAAGCATAATCACACCTTTCAGTTTTATTATTTTATTAAGGAATATACTTGTCAATGGAGATGGTCATTGTTGAAGAGACTGTCACAGTATGATGTACACGAGGGCTTCTTCAATGAGCATTATATTATTTATGTGTGTAATATGAAAAAAATGAAAAACTATAGTACTGTTATAAGTCAGAAAATAGACACTCAGATGACTATTTATGAGCAAGTCTCCAGTCTAATATTCTCTGTCATCTCAGACTCAGGGCAGCTTTCTACTCCTCCAGGGTTTCTGACACACTCAGGATGTGGTTGCAATACTGTGTCTCACACAGTAATAGACTGCTGACTCATCAGATGTCAGGCTGCTGATCTCCACGTAGACTGTGCTGGAGGATTCGTCTTTAGTCAGTGTGGCCTTGCCCTGGAACTTCTGATTGTAGTCAGTTCCACCTTTTCCAGGATAAATATGTCCAGTCCACTCTAGGCCCTGTCTAGTCCTTTGCTTCATCCAGTTAATATAGTAGCTGGTAAAGGTGCAGTCTGATGCATTGCAGGACAATTTCACTGAGGCCCCAGGCTTTACCAGCTTAGCCACAGACTGCTGCAGCTGGACTTGGGAATGGTCACCTGTGGAGACAAAGGCAGAGTGTCCTTGTCACCTGAGTGTATGGACTCTCCTCAAGTCTGGAATTGGAGATCCCCTTACCTGTAGCTGTTGCCACTAGCAAGAGGATAATCCAGCTCCATTCCATGGAGAGGACCTGTGTGCTTAATGACAGTGGAGAATATACTGATCATGTGTTGTTCTAGGGTGTGCATATCCTTATATTTACTACCATAGATAAACATGTTTTTCATATTTAAGAGAGGGTACTTCTTAGGTAAAGACCTCATTCATCTTGAGAACAAAGATTTAGAGAACCTTGTGTCAGGCAGCAGGATGATAAGGTACAAAGTCCTAATCCTGTCTGAGAAAATGCATCCCACCATTTCCTCAAGTGCAGACCATACCTTGTGGATGTAACATTATGATCTATGCTCTCCATTCACAAGGATACTTCAAACAGAGACAGTTCCTCCTCTGGGTGAAAAAAAAATTATTTACAGATGGATGTGATGCTAAAAATTTTAAAACTCCTAAATTACAGGAATTTTCACTTTTCTTTCATATACATGAAGTGATTAAATGCATTTCCAGCAGTTTGAATGCTAAAAAAAGCTTACCCATATGACCAAACTGAAAAAGTCTCAAAATACTTGCACACAAATATTACTAGAATATTATCTAGAATAAATAAATTATATTTCTTTCTAAAAATGATTGCATCAAGAAAACATGTTATATACACAATATTCCAGAATTCATTCATCAGAAAAGTATTAGGAACTTACATCAATTTTAGGAAAATGAATTCAATTGGTGAGAACATTATTAAGTAAATTAAGACCATTTCAGAAACAGATATTGTATAAGATTCTCATATGTAGTCTTTAGATTTAGCATAGTGAGAAATGAAAACCAAGAGAAAGAAGAAAAAGCAATCAAACAGGTAAAGGAAACGGTTCAAGACTTGAAGAATTAAATGAGAATAATGAAGAAAACACAAACTGAGAGAAGGATGGAGATGGAAAATCTGGGTAAATGAACAGGACTACAGAGACAAGTACTACCAACAGATTACAAGAGATAGAAGAAAGAATCTCATACATTGAAGATACCATAGAGAAAATAAACACATTGATCAAAGAAAACAGCATATCCAACAAATTCTCATCATAAAACATTCAGGAAATCTGGGACACAATGAAAAGACAAAACCTAAGAATAATAGGGGTAGAAGAAGGAGAATTACAGCTCAACGGTCCAGAAAATATATTTAATAAAATTACAGAAGAAAACTTTCCAACCTTAAGAAAAATATTCCTTTGAAGGTTCAAGAAGATACAGAACAGCAAATAGACTGAATCAAAAAAAATCTCCTTGCCATATAGTAATCAAAACACAAAACATACAGAATGAAGAAAGAATATTAAGAGCTGCAAGGAAAAAGGCCAAGTTACTTATGAAGGTAAACCTATCAAACTTACCCCTGACTTCTCTATGGAAACCATGAAAGCCAGAAGGTCCTGGATAGATGTTCTGCAGTAACTAAGGACCATGGATGCAAGCCCAGACTACTATACCCAGCCAAGCTTTTGTTCACTATAAATGGAGAAAACAAAATTTTCCAGGATAGAAACAAATTTAAACAATACGTAGCCACAAATTCAGCCTTACAGAAAGTAATAGAAGGAAAATCACAACCCAAGGAGTCCAACAATGCCCACAATAACTCAGACATCTAATGACCCTTCACCAGCACAACTCGAAGAAGGAAAACACACAAAATCTACTACCAAAAAAAAAAATAATGACCGGAGTTAACAACCACTGGTGATTAATATTGCTTAATTTCAATGGTCTCAACTCACTTATAAAAAGGCACAGGTTAAGAGATTGGATACAAAAACAGGATCCAACATTCAGCTCTTTACAAAAAACACACCTCAACCACAAAGACAGACATTTACTCAGAGTAAAGGGCTGGGGAAAGGTTTATCAAGCAAATGGATCTAAGAAACAAGCAGGTGTGGCTATACTAATTTCTAACAAAGTTGAATTCAAACTTAAATCAATCAGAAGAGATGGAGAGGGACATTTTATACTCATAACAGGAACAATTCATCAGGATGAAGTCTCAATCCTGAATATCTATGCCCCTAATATAAAAGCACCCACTTACGTAAAAGAAACATTATTAAAGCTCAAAGCAGTAATCAAACCACACAACCAGTAATAGTAGAAGATTTCAACACTCCTCTCTCAACAATGGACAAGTCAATCAGACAGAAACCTAACAGAGAAATAAGAGGATATTGGAGGTAATGAATCAAATGGACTTAACAGATATCTATAGATAATTCCACCCAAATAGGAAAGAATATACCTTCTTCTCTGCAGCTCACATAACCTTCTCGAAAATTGACCACATACTTGGTAACAAAGCAAACTTACACAGTTACAAAAAATATTAGTAACCACCTGTGTCTTATCAGATCACCATGGATTAAAGTTAGATTTCAACAACAATGCTACGCCTAGAAAGCCTACGAACTCATGGAAAATGGACAGTCAACTACTGACCCACACCTGGATCAAGGAAGAAATAAAGAAAGAAATTAAAGTCTTTCTTGAATTCAATGAAAATAAAGACTCAACATACTCAAACCTATGGGACACTAAGAAAGTAGTGCTAAGAGGAAAGTTTATAGCACTAAGTGCCCACTTAAAGAAAACGAAGAAAGCACACATTGGAGACTTAACTGCCCACGTGAAAGTGCTAGAAATAAAAGAAGCAGACTCACCTAGGAGGAGTAGAAGACTGGAAATAATCAAACTAAGGGCTGAAATCAACAAAATAGAAACACAAAAAACAATCCAAAGAATCAATGAAACAAAAAGCTGGTTCTTGTAGAAAATCAACAAGATTGATAAACCCCTATCCAAACTAATAAACGGCAGAGAGAGAATACAAAAATTAAGAAGATCAGAAATGAAAAGGGGGACATAACCACAGACACAGAGGAAATTCAGAAAATCATTAGATCTTACTACAAAAGTATATATGCCACAAAATTGGAAAATGTTAAAGAAATGGACACTTTTTTAGATAAGTACCATATACCATAGTTAAACCAGGACCAGGTGAACAATCTAAATAGACCTGTTAGTCGCGAAGAATTAGAAGTTGTTATAAAAACCCTCCCTACCAAAAAAGCCCAGGTCCAGATGATTTCAATGCAGAATTCTACCAGAACTTCCAAGAAGACCTAATACCTATACTCCTTAATGTATTTCACAATATAGAAACAGAAAAGTCATTGCCAAATTCCTTTAATGAAGCCACAGTTACATTGATAGCAAAACCACACAAAGACTCAACCAAGAAAGAGAATTACAGGACAATCTCACTCACGAACATCGATGCAAAAATCCTCAACAAAATACTGGCAAAATCCAAGAACACATTAGAAAAATTATCCATTATGATCAAGTAGGCTTCATCCCAGGGATGCAGGGCTGGTTCAACATACGAAAATATATCAATATAATCCATCATTATGAATAAACTGAAAGAAAAAAAATATGATCATTTCATTAGATGCTGAAAAAGCATTTGACAAAATTCAACATCCCTTTATGATAAAGTTCTTAGAGAGATTAGGGATACAAGGGTCATAAACCTAAATATAATAAAAGTTATTTATAGCAAGCCAACAGCTAACATCAAATTAAATGGAGAGAAACTAAAAGCCATCCCACTAAAATAAGGAACACGACAAATCTGTCCACTGTCTCCATACCTTTTCAATATAGTGCTTGAAGTTCTAGCAGTAGCAATAAGACAACATAAGGGGATCAAAGGGATTCGAATTGGAAAGGAAGAAGTTAAACTTTCGTTATTTTCAGATGATATGAGAGTGTACATGAGCAACCCCAAAAACTCCAGCAAGAACTCCTACAGCTAATAAACACTTTTAGTATTGTGGCAAGATACAAGATCAATTCCAAAAAATCAGTTGCCCTCCTATACACAAAAGATAAGGAAGCAGAGAGGGAAATCAGAGAAGCATCACCTTTCACGATAGCCACAAATAGCATAAAATATATTGGGGTAACTCTAACCAAGGATGTGAAGGATCTATTTGACAAGAACTTTAAGTCCTTGAAGAAAGAAGTTGAGGAGGATTCCAGAAAATGGAAGGATCTCCCTTGCTCTTGGATTGGGAGGATCAACATAGTAAAAATATCAATTCTACCAAGGGCAATTTATAGATCCAATGCAATCCCCATTAAAATCCCATCTTGAGAGGACATTAATCAACTTTATTTGGAAAAACAAAAAACCCAGGATAGCCAAAACAATCTTATACAATAAAGGAACTTCTGGAGGCATTACCATCCCTGACTTCAGACTCTATTACAGAGCTTCAGTATTGAAAACAACTTGGTATTGGCATAAAAACAGATAAGTCGATCAATGGAATAGAGTAGAAGACCCGGATTTTAACCCACAAACTTATGAACACCTGATTTTTGATAAAGGAGTTAAAAGTATTCAATGGAAGAAAGAAAGCATCTTCAACAAAAGGTGCTGGCAGAACTGGTTGTCAACCTGTTAAAGAATGAAAATAGATCCATATCTATCAACATGCACAAAACTCAAGTTCAAATGGATTAAAGACCTCAATAACAGGCTGAACACCCTGAACCTGATAGAACAGAAAGTGGGAAGTACTCTACAACATATGGGCACAGGATATACTCCCTATGTATATCCCCAGCAGTACAGACATTAAGGACAACATTGAATAAATGGGACCTCCTGAAACTGAGAAGCTTCTGTAAAGCAAAGGACACTGTCACTAAGACAAAAAGGCAACCCACTGACTGGGAGAAGATCTTCACCAACCCTGCAACAGACAGAGGTCTGATCTCCAAAATATATAAAGAACTCAAGAAACTAGACTTTAAAATGCTAATTAACCCAATTAAAAAATGGGGCACTGAACTGAACAGAGAATTCTCAACAGAAGAATTTCGAATGGCCAAAAGACACTTAAGGTCATGCTCATCCTCCTTGGTGATTAGGGAAATGCAAATTAAAACAACTTTGAGATACCATCTTACACCTGTCAGAATGGCTAAAATCAAAAACACCAATGATAGCCTTTGCTTTAGAAGTTGTGGAGTAAGGGGTACACTCATCCATTGCTTGTGGGAATGCAAACTTGTGCAACCACTTTGGAAATCAGTGTGGCAATTTCTCTGGAAATTCGGGATCAACCTACCCCAAGATCCAGTAATACCACTCTTGGGAATATACCCAAGAGTTGCCCTACAATATGACCAAAGCATTTGTTCAACTATGTTCATAGCAGCATTATTTATAATAGCCAGAACCTGGAAACAACCTAGATGTCCTTCAATGGAAGAATGGATGAAGAAAGTGTGGAATATATACATATTAGAGCACTACTCAGCGGTAAAAAACAATGACTTCATGAATTTTGCATGCAAATGGATGGAAATAGAAAACACTATCTTGAGTGAGGTATCCCAGATCCAAAAAGATGAACATGGGATGTACTCACTCATAATTGGTTTCTAGCCATAAAAAAGGACATTGAGCAATTAATATGTGATCCTAGAGAAGCTAAATAAGAAGATGAACCCAAAGAAAAACATATAGTCATCCTCCTGGCTATGGGAAGTAGACAAGATTGCCGGGCAAAACCTGGGAACTTGGGGTGAGGTGACATGGGGCTAAGGGGAAATGGGGTGAGAAATGTGAGAAGGGGAGAATGGGGGGAGCTTGGGGGAATGGGATGTTTGGGATAAAGGAAGGGTGGACACGGGAGCAGAGAAATATATATCCTAATTGAAGGAGCCATCTTAGGGTTGGCAAGAGACTTGACTCTAGTGGAGCTCGCAGGTATCCAGGGAGATGTCCCCAGCTAGTACCTTGAGCAACTGAGGAGAGGGAACCTGAAATGACCCTATCCTATAGCCATACTGATGAATATATTGCATATCACCTTAGAACTTTCATCTGGCGATGGATCGAGATAGAGACAGAGACCCACACTGGAGCACCGGACTGAGCTCTTAAGATCCAAATGAAGAGCAGAAGGAGGGAGAACATGCGCAAGGAAGTCAGGACCACGAAGTGTGCACCCACCCACTGTGACAGTGGAACTGATCTATTGGGAGCTCACCAAGACCAGCGGGACTGGGACTGAATAAGCTTGGGATGAAACCGGACTTTCTGAACGTGGCAGACAGTGAAGGCTGATGAGAAGCCAATGGCAGTCAATGGCAGTAGGTTTTGATCCTAATACATGAACTGGATTTGTGGGAGTCTAGCCTGTTTGAATGCTCACCTTCCTGGTCCTGGATAGAAGTGGGAGGACCTTGGGCTTCCAGCAGGGCAGGGAATATGGACTGCTCTTCATTCTCAAGAGGGAGGGGAAATGGAGTGGGAGAGGGGGAGAGAGGGAGGGGAGTGGGGGGAGGGGCAATGTGTACAAGGAGGGGGAGGGAAATGGGAAACGGGGAGGAGGCGGAATTATTTTTTCAACAACTAAAAACAAAATAAACAAAAAAAGAAAAAATATAGAAGACGGTGGCCTTCATAACCAAATCAATGATTTAGAGGAAGCTGTTCTTTTATAGGAAATCATTTGAACAAAATTAATCTTCAACGTAGTGTTCAATTTCATTCTACTTTTAAATGGATTTGTGTGACCCCTCTTCC
The DNA here is from genome assembly GCA_025134845.1 of Neodon shergylaensis. Lineage (NCBI taxonomy): Eukaryota > Metazoa > Chordata > Mammalia > Rodentia > Cricetidae > Neodon > Neodon shergylaensis. Next base: position 951,758 of record JABTXL010009188.1, read on the forward strand.
ATATAATGACACAGAATATAATTGGGGCCAAGTTCAGGCATATTTATAGTATAGTTGGAATAATTCTGCATTATCTGTGGATATAGATTCCTCCCTTTATCCAAAAATTTCTGACATGCTCATTCTGTGCACAAAATATGACTGTCTCTTCTCCCTTCTTTATCTAAGTTGATATTGACTAGATGTTTCAAGAATGAATAGTGAGCTGCACCTCAGTTGAATTTCAGATCTCCATGAAACCCAGTCTTTTCTTTGGTGTGGTTGGATATAACTCTAGCAGTGAATGCTGGTAATGAAGTGAGTTGGTAGACAGCACAATTGACTGATGATGTTCACAAGTGCTCAGCCATTAAAAAAATTGAAACACTGTAGAACAAAGGTGACCAAAGTTTGACATCCAATGTGAGAGGTAATGATGTATCAGTGTAGTTCTATATTTTATAAAGGTTTGAGACTGTGGGGCAGGTTTCAGAGACTGGGAAGGAAGTAAATATGGGACCAGAAAATAATGTAGGATCTCAGAACCTACTTCAATTAACATGTACATACATTGATTTGATTAATGATTTTTGTGAAATGTGATTTAATCATACTTGACCAACTTACAGGAATTATTTTCATATGCAGTTCATTTGGACCATGTCTATCATTCTAAGAGACAGGAACTTCTGCAGGAACACACAGCCAGAGCTAACTATAAACCTGAAGTCATGTAACATTTAAGACTTTGAAGGACTTTTGTTTTCCCAGCAGTTATCATTTGGACTTTACTGTTAAAAATCATATATCAGTTTATTAAAAACTACCTTCAAAATGCCCCCATTCTCTTAGAATCCAGAGATGAATACTTTTTTATAATACTTCATAATCACAGTTTTCACTTTTTTATTTTATTAATAAAGAAACATTTCAATGAATGTGGTCATTGGTGAAGAGATTGTGAAGGTATGGTGTACAATAGTCATCTTAAATAAGCATACTTCATTCACAGCAATAATTTTCAAAAGTTTTTACAAAAAACGAGAGACAAAACAACATTCAGAATGATTGTTTTTGTGAATGTCTTAAGGCTTATCTTCTCTGTCATCTCAGTCCCAGGGCAGCTTCCTGCTCCTCCAGAGTTTCTGACAAGCTCAGGATGTGGTTGCAACACTGTGTCTTGCACAGAAATAGACTGCAGAGTCTTCAGATGTCACGCTGCTGAGCTCCATGTATGCTGTGCTGGAGGATTTGTCTGCAGTCAGTGTGGCCTTGCCCTGGAACTTCTCATTGTACTTAGTATTACCATTTCCAGGATAAATCCATCCAATCCACTCCAGGCTCTGTCCAGGCCTCTGCTTCACCCAGCTAAAATAGTTGCTAGTGAAGGTGAAGCCTGAGGTCTTGCAGGACAATTTCACTGAGGTCCCAGGTTTTCCCAGTTCAGGCCCTGACTGATGCAGCTGTTCCTGGGAGTGGACACCTGTGAAGAAATAGAGTAGGTTGTCAGAGACCTTGTCACTCAGTCCCTATCTTCTCCTCAGGTTTGGATTTAGAAATCCCTTACCTTTAGTTGCTGACAGAAGGAAGAGAATGATACAACTCCATCCCATGGTGTGGGCCTTGTCTGATCAGTGACTGTGGAGAAGACACTGATCATATGTTGTTGTTGGGTGTGGACATCCCTGTATTTACCATAATAGATTTGGGAAATTTGCATATTCAAGAACAGGGGACTTCTTAAATAAGAACCTAGTCCAGTTTGAGAAGGTGGTGGAGGACACTTGAGTCAAGCAACAGGATGATGAAGTTCAAGTCCTAATCCTGTCTGAAGAAATGCGTCTCACACACTCCCTCAGCTCTGCAGATGCTGGGGGTGTAACAACAGGACCGAAGCTTTCATTAGATTCTGGCCTGAGGAGTTGCTCCACTCTATGACAAGGTTGTCATATTGATTTACAGAAGGTGGTTGTGATGATAATGGTGGTGACTAGAAATTTCAAAACTTGCTGAATTTTAAGAAATTACAGCCTAAGTTCAGATAAATATGGTTAATATTTGCCATACCAGAAGGTTTCATATAAAACCCACTGAAATGACCTAAAAAATTAACCTAAAAAAAGAAATATTTGCACATTGATGTTTAATTCAGCATGATCTGTCATATCATATGAAAATAAACTTTGTAACTTTCAGCAGATGATTGCAGCAATAAGACCTCCCTATATATGTGACACAACAGGACTAGGTCATCTGAAAGAATAAGTAACTTATATCACCTTTAGGAAAATCAATGTAACTGGAGATAACTGTATTAATTAAAATAATGTCTGAAATACAGATACTATATTAAACTCGAAGTAGTTTTTATATATTGTATATGAACACAGAACTATTTATGCAAATAACTAACAACTTAGAAATGAAATTGTCTACCACATTATAGCAAAAACAAGAATATCAAGAAAATGAAGGGTAGGAGTTAATGGTGGAAATATCCACAGTGTAAAATGGATAGGTTTGAAAATTCTAAACATATATAAAAATGTTATTTTTACTATACTTTTCTCATCAGTGACCCAATACCAATAGATCTAAAGCCCATGAGGAGTCCCTGCCCATCATGCTGACTATTTCTTTAAATTTGAATTTTTTTTAATCATGAAGTGCATTCCAACCAAAGTTTCTCCTTACTCTTTTTTCTCACCCATACTTCTGCTCTCCCCCAGATGCATCCTGTTCTTTCTCCCCCCCAAAAAAGCAGATATTCTAGGAACATCCATAAAATATGGCATACCAAGCTAAAATAAGACCAGGCAAATACCCTACGATTAGCCTGGATGAGTAAACTCAGTATGAAAAAAAAGTCCACCAGGTAGGGCAAAGAATCAGACAGACCCTGTTTCCAGTGTTAGCAATCCCCAAAACATGCCAAGCTATTTAGCCATAACAGGTATGCTGAGAACCTAAGGCAGCCCTACGGAATCCCTGATTTCCACGAACAGACATGAGTCCTCATTACTTAATTATGTTGACTATGATTTCCTGGTGTCTTTGGGCCGTTTGGTATTTACAATTCTTCCTCTCACTCCTTAGTAGACTCCATAAATTCTACAAATATTTAGTTCTAAGACTATGTATCTGCTCCCATCAGTTGCTGGATGCAGTCTCCTTGGTCTCAATGATGATGATTTTACTAGGTTCCTGTAAGAGAACACTCTCCAGGCAGGATAACCTAAGTGTAGGTCAATGATTTTGTAGCTGGTTTGGTGTCCAAACACCTCCACTTTAGACCTTGCATTTTCATATAAGAAATTCTATTCAGGAAAACTGGTACAATGGAATATCTATGCAATCTACGAAGCTAATTATATCAAAGACTTCTAGTAATGGGGGGACACAGATCCTGAACTGGCCATTTATTATTATTTTAAAAAAATTGCTACATTGTGTTCAATGGTGAAATCAAGGCTCAAATAAACCAAGATACCTCTAAGAACCTTGGAAGACAGCTTATAAAATTCAATTCTCATTTCTACCTAGTAGATAAAAAGCAATTCAAACAATATTGCCAAGCTTACATGTAGACATCTTTACTCACTCAGTTACTTCACAGATTCTCATGCTGTAATGTTGACTTGCTTGATTCATTGAGATCTTGTGCTGGTAACTGTAGATGCTGAGAGTTCATATGTATAGTAGCTATGTCAGGTGATGAAGATGGCATTTTGGTTCTTAAATTTGATCCCATCTTTTTTTGTGAAGGTTTCTGAATTTAGGGTTCAAAGTGGATACAGATGGATCATCTGTGGATGAGTACTCAGTCTTCCATTCTTAGCACTTTGACCAGGTACAAATGTCTACATTAATTATTACCCACTGCACATAGAAGTTCTTGTGATCATGGTTGAGAGCAAAAGTAATCTATTGGTTGTAAAAATAAATATTTATATTGCAATTTGACAACCTGACTGTTAGCAATGAAACTTGGGTAGGGTCTACAATAACCTATGTTACCCCAGGCCATGAGCTTTTGAACATATTTACCAGAGATGAATATTTACAATGAATTACTCAAAGAATATTATTAGATTAAAGTTGATCATCACATAACTCTCAGGCACTAGTGGATATATCTTACTGGAAGGTAGTTATTGAAGGCTACAACATATGATACTTTACATGATCACTGATGTCTTTTTTCCCAATACAGACCGAATAATGCCTTCCCACATTAAGAAAGGAAGCTGAAGGTAGAATTTTCCATTCAATTTCTGGTTGGTTTTTCTTTGGCGTACAGTGATACATTCCTTAGCTTACAGTGAAATGAAGTTCATAACAACTTTAATGTTCTATTTTACTTCAGTTAGAATGATGATGAACAAGAAAATAAATGATAATAAATGCATATTAGGTTGTGGAGAAAAGGTGATCCTCATGCACTGTTGATGACAGTGTACACTAGTGTCCTGACTTTGGAAATTTCATCAAAAATACTAAATAAAACTATTCTGTGCTCTAGCTTTATCCCTCCAAGTATACTCAAGAGACTCTAGAGTGTTGGTGCCAAGGGAGGCGGTAATTGATAAATCCAAGCAATTGTGATTTATACAATTTTAATAGAAAAATCCAACTCACGAATCCAAAGTTCCCGCGCAGCACAGGAAACCGGAAACCGGGGAGGAAGCGCAGAGAGCTTGCAGCTTCTGCGCTCTCCATTTATCAGTAGAAACTTTGTCCCAGGCAACCCCGCCCAAAATGGGCGGGGCCTATCACTACACTAGAGGTTACTGTAAAGACACTTGCACATCAATATTTATTGCTACTCTAGTCACAACAGATGGGAAATAGAATCAATCTAGATTTCCATCAAAGGACAAATAGATAATAAAAGCTGGGGCACATAAACAATGGGATATTACTCAATAGTAAAACAAGAATCATGAACTATATAGGTGAGTGATTGAAACTGGAATGAATATGCTGAGTGAGGTCACCCATGTCTATGAAGACAAATGCTTCATGTTCTGTCATCTATGTGATTCCACAATTTGAATACTTGCATTGTAGGTTTATTTTGTAGAATTCAAATGACTAGAAATGGGTCATTGAGGCCTGAGGAATTAAGGGAGAAGGTATAATAAAACACAGACAAAAGTAAACCAGAGGGGAACCCTGGAGAAAGAAAGTCTCAAGCATGAAGTGGCACTTGGGAATTGAGAAAACAGAAATTGATGTAAGGCAATCTAAAATTAGGGGTGATAAGAAAACTATGTGTAAATATATGTTCTTGCAGCAGAAGTAAAAAAATAAAGATTTAGATAATGGAGTGTGTGTTGCATGACAAAATGAAGTTAGATTGCGTACAGTAAAGTTAAGTGTACTATGGAATAAAGAGAAACATATATTACCTTTGTTGTTTCTATAACAGAACACAGTGAAATAATAAACAGTAAACAATTGCCTTGTTCTAAATTTGCAGTTTTCTTTGGTTGACAATATTTTTTATGTTAAGATAATAACATGATGAGAGAGCATTTACATAAAAACTAAAGAATTTGAAAATAATTTTAGGCAAACCTTGTTATATCTAGATAAGACTTGTAGTTTAACTGTTAGTCCTATTTCAGTGGTTTGTTCTTACCTTGATCTACGGTTATCTGGGTTATTGAAGAAACCTGAGTAGAAAGTACAAGAATAAACTGTGAATTTTATTTTAATCTGTGAGCCTTTCAACCGAGGTACCTGCCTGGGTGAACAGTGCTGCTTTCCAAATACATGAGTTATTAATTTATCATCTCAGTGCCAAATTAGAATAACTCTTTATGAGTTAATGGTCAGAGAGACCTGACAGTTATAAAATCAGTATGAGGTATTGGAATTGTTCTTAGTTGACCCTTATATCTCAAAAGTTAGACTGGAAACAGTTAAAAACTCAATAGATTGTAGTAGTCAGTGCAGATGGGTGCCCTAACAAAAATATCTTAGAGACATAACAGGACTGAAACATATGGAAACCTACAGAGATTATGAAAGCATGCACAACGCCCACAAAGATTCGATCCAAATGGGTTTCCAGTAATGAAAGATAGAGAGAAAGAGAGAGAGAGATGACAGTGACAGTGAAAGAGAGAGACTGACAGAGACACAAGCTCTCAATGCACAGCAAGAAGGTTCAGTAACTTTTGCTTGCAAAGGAAGAATTAGTTTTCTGTAATTGAGTCTCATTGGGTATTTTAACCACACTTAAGGGTGGATCCGTGCCCAGGAGTAGATGACCAGCACAAAATGACCTCAATTGTATGTTTGTAGATATTTTCTGTCATATCAATTTATACTGCATTACTTTTCATCTAATATGCTTTTGCTTAGTACTATGGTTCCAGGATTTAATTGCTTAATTTTTTTTTTGGTTTGGTTTGGTGTACTTTAGTTTCTCTCTCTCTCTCTCTCTCTCTCTCTCTCTCTCTCTCTCTCTTTCTCTCTTTCTGTGTGTGTGTGTATGTGTGTGTTTCTGTGATCTGCGTATTTTTGCTTGTTTTAAATCTATTTATAAACTTTTTTGTTTGTTTATGTGTTTGCTTTTTATAGAAAGAAAGAGCTTGATGGCAGGGAAGAAAGAAGGATCTAGAAAAAGTTAGAGGATGTATATCAGTAATTATAATATCATGCATTAAATTTTTTTTATTAAAATTTTTTTTGCCTCCTCCCAGCCTCCCATTTCCCTCCCCCTCCTCCCCCTCCTCCCCCTCCTCCCCCCTCCACCCACTCCTTTCCCCCTCCACCCACTCCTCTCCTCCTCCCTCTCCAGCCTGAAGAGCAGTCAGGGTTCCCTGCCCTGTGGAAAGTCCAAAGTCCCCCCCCTCCATCCTGGTCTAGGAAGGTGAACATCCAAACTGGCTAGGCTTCCACAAGGCCAGAACATGAAGTAGGAACAAAACCCCATGCCATTGTCCTTGGCTTCTCATCAGCCCTCATTGTCCGCCATGTTCAGAGAGTCCGGTTTTATCCCATGCTTTTTCAGTCACAGTCCAGCTGGCCTTGGTGAGCTCCCAATGGATCAGCCCCACTGTCTCCGTGGGTGGGTGCACTCCTTGTGGTCCTGACTTCTTTGCTCATGTTCTCCCTCCTTCTGCTCCTCATTGGGACATTGGGAGCTCAGTCCGGTGCTCCAGTGTGGGTCTCTGTCTCTATCTCCATCAAACGGTAAATGAAAACTGAGTAAAATAAGCAAAAACATTTAAACCTCTGAACATTTTAATAAATAATTTTTACTGCTCTTGAGCATGGAAACATCGCATGTCAATCACAGCAGGTGCAGATCAGCTAGTAGATTTTAAGCATGGACACCACAGAGAATACAGAGTAACCTCCGCTCAAACCTCATCTTTTTACTAGGGATTCTTGGTACCACTGTGCCCCCTTCTGGTTCTGAGATCCCCTGCAGGTTGGTTTGTCAAGGCTTACACAGAAGTGACATTGTTTCCCATGAGCACCAGCATCCCTGCAACTTCAGTGCTCACAGAGCTCAGCTGCAGGGAGACATGGTTCTGGTTCTTAGGCGATCCTGACTGGATTTTTGAGAGACTGATTTTAAATTATGCCCATATGATTGTCAATATCTTTCTCAATGCCAGGCTCTGCTTGGGTGGATCCAGTTCTAGCTGTTCTTGCTTGAAATACACAAAATAAGGACAGACCTGGGTCTTTGCAGCTTTCATCTTGTTACAACTGGGGGAGAACACCTGAAATCAGAGAAGCTCAGTGGATCTTGAATTCAGTTGTATTCCCCCAATTGTTCATGTATGAATTCCTGAAACACTCAGATTGAGGAGTCAAAAGAAAGAGAAAGAACAACTGTGGCACTCACACACCAGGTAACAACTCAAGAAAAATGCTTTCATATTGAGGATATAAAAGTCAGGCCAATGTGAAATCCAACCCAATATATTTACCATAAAATATTTAAGAGAATCAAAGAATAGAGACGATCCTTTGAAAGGGAATCTAATGGGCAGAGCGTATATCTCTTTAGACAGTTTTCTCTCTTTCTCTGTCTGCCTCTCTGAATTCAGGATCTTCTTATTCTTGGACAGAGAATGTGTTAGTAAAGCTTTACAGGAGTTGAAAGTTTTCACAAGGAAGGATGAATTTGGAAGGTGCTTCTAGGAATGAGAAAATTCAAGAACACTACACAGTATTTTGTCAATATTACTGTTTAAATTTCTGAAGTGTAACTACAAATATTAACACAAAAATTTATGCTATAGAAAGCGCAGCTACTCATGTATGTGTTGTTCTAACTTCAGGACCATAAATCATTTTTGCACAATATTGCAAGAGAAAAGCAGCTTAAGCCAGTTAGTTGCATGGTTTCTCTTCTATCAGTGAACATAATTGGTATGATGTCATTGGGTCTTTCAGTTCATAGGGCAGCACCCTTGGGGAAACATCTCATTATAAAGCAACAGTTCTCATCATTACAGTTCATGAGACTGAATGGACTTAAGTTTGCATTTCTTCTTCTGTTCTTGTCAGAGTGGTGTCCTTATGTCTTCACTTCATAGTCTAGTTTGGTGAGACGCTGATGGCTATCATCTGTGACAATGTACAGGAGTCTTTGCCTGCATTATTTATATGGCTTCACAGAGACATCCTCCTCATATAATGAAATATATTCACAAAATTTCTGCACCCTGAAATTGTTGAGAGATGGTGTGATAGTCTGCTCCTAAGGTAAATCAATGTCAGTACTGCAGCATGTGCAGATCTGATGCAATGTCTGTGGAACTATGTAAGACTTTTTTCAAAAATACATGAACACATTGCTTTCTAGTATTCTCACCCACCTTTTACTTGTGGACTATTTCCCGGTTCACATCTATCTGGGGCCTGGTTTTATTAGCCATAAATGCACAGTAATTCCTTGGGTTACTGTTTCTTTTTTGATGCATCTTCACCACTGAAGGGCCTGAGCACAACTTTCATTATTCCTGAGTCCCTTTGCAGATAGGTTTACATCTGAAACCTGGATCATTCCTTCTCACTCTGTTTCACACACAGATGGAAACACCATTGTTTACTCAGTGGTCAGATATCTCAGCTGAATCAAGAACCAGTTTAGATGTGTTTCTACAGCTGTCTAGACTGTCTGCAAGGTAATTTACCTGTGGGGGAGGTTAGAGATAACTCTATAGTCCACTCCTGTGGAACATCATGAATTACTGATAGAACACCTAGACTGTACAAATCAAGTAGAATGTCTATGAAGGTTTATTAAATGTGGACCAAATACTTTTTATGGATAAGACACCTTGTGACACAATTAGATCATTGAACAGCATATGAAGCAATTACAGGCCCCCAATATGTAATCATTTGAGAATAGTCATGAGAAATACGTGGTACACTGATTGGCATCTGGAAAAATCTAATGAAATGCAAATGATTTTTTTGTGGTTCTAAGGAAAGATAGAGTCAATAATAGGATATGGATATTTCCTATCTATTGACAAGAGACTTAAGTCAGCCGAGTCATTATATGCTTTGAGTATGTGAGGCATAAGTGTGGAAAAAAAGGACATGATGAAATTCAAAAATTCAGCAAGTAAGAAATAACCATCATTTCTTCACTGAAAGAGAACTCTGCTTTGAAATCCCAGAGAATAAGTGTTCTTGGAAAAGCAACTGTCATCACAGAACGGAAATACAAAAAGGTGTATGTGTACTCTGGTGTCATGAGAAGTCCTAAGTAGTAATGACATGTCTCAACTACTCATGAATTTATTCCTATGGACCTAACAATCATTATCAGATCAGAAGCCTGAAGTCTCTTGCATGCAATATAAGATGTTGTGGAACTTCTAGCAGAGTTGTAAAGCAGCTATGTAGTTGGGCCTTCAGTTAAAGACTTGCAGCCATGTTAGATGCTATACCCATTGTGCTATTCACTTCTGAATTAGAATGTTCAAAATTTGTCTACATATTGATCAATCCACATGTTGACATTGGAGGAAAGTAGTAGTGTGCTTTGGAAACTCACTGGTCTTTAATACATTTTTTCTTATTTTCAATTTTTATATAAATTTGCTTATTTTACATCCTGGCCACAGTTTCCTGCTTCTTTCTCTCTTTCCATTCCCTTCCCACAAACATCCCTCTGTTCCACTCCACCTCTATTTCTGTTGAGGAAAGGATAGGTCTCCTATAAGTATCAACAAAATGTGGTTTAAAAAGATACAGTTTGATTAGTAACCTCCCATGTACTTTGATTGGGCAAGCAGACACATTATGACAATTAGGCTCCAAAAGCCAGTAAAAATTTAGACATTCCCTGTCCCCACTGTTAGGAATACAACAAGTGGACCAAGATACCCAGTTCTAAATATGCAGTGGACTTAGCCCATTCCTTTTCAGGCTGTCTGGTTGCCAGTTCAGGCTCTGTGAATTCCTATGATCCCTGGTTAGTTGATTCTCTGAGTTTTCTTGTTGTGTACTTGACCCCCTGGCTCCTGCTATCCTTTCTCCACCTCTTCTGTGAGATTCTCATTGGGTCTGCTTCTATGTGATATTTTGATGTATGATGCCTCTCTCATAATACTTGGACTAGACACCAATCAATGAGTATAGGAGAATTTTAATTCAGCACCTAGTTGCAAGGTTCTAACTTAGAATTGGAGAAGAATATTCACACTTGCTAAAAGTTATTATTAGGATAATAACATCTATTCACAGCATTCAGATTTCTCCTGGAGAGGAACTCTGTGATGGAAAAACATGCAAAACAGGTCACTGTTCTCAGTTACCTTCTCAATGACCAGCCCCAGAGATCACAGGTGCCATGTGTCTCCATGTTTCTCCTTGCTTAGATATTCATTCAAACTGAGTATGGATCCCTAAAACTGTAGAACAGGTTATTATGTCTCTGTGGTTCAGTGCAATGCAATATGCTATGGGTACAAGGCAGGGTATTGGGACTTGGGAAGACTATGAGTGGGGAACCTGTGATCAGTGTTTTATCTCTGAACCTACCTCTCAGATCTCATGAATAAAAACTGGAATGATGAAATCATTTTTAATAGTAACTGAAAAGTAATTTTCAACATATCCTGAGAGTTAGACTTTGATTTACTAGGTGATCAAACACTTCTGCTGCAAGATATTGACCCAGTTATGGTAGTAACCTGGGCTGATATTAATATCAACATGGGGATATGTATCAACTTTAGTAATATGAACCTTTCTCTCTCTGAATCGTTTATGAAGTGTCACTAGTTAAATTCTGATGCAATAGAATTCCTTCTTTGTCCTGTTATTCCTTTCCTCGACAGTTAAACACAATTTTTAGCAAGTCTGCATGTTGCTCTTCTCTGTCCTTTCAGCACCAAGGCGGCTTCTTGCTCCTTCAGAGTTTCTGAGGTGCCTCAGATGTGTGCTGTGACTCTGTGTCTTACACAGTAATAGATAAGAGTCCACAGATGTCAGGATGCTGAGCTCCATGTAGGCTGTGATGAACATGGTGTATGCATACAGGGTGGCTCTATCCTCAAGCTTTTTATATATAGTTTATTCTACCATGGTTTGGAAGTATGTTTCCAATCTATTCAAGCCCATGTGTTAGCATCTTCCTCACCCAACACATACAGCAAATGGTAAGAAGCCATGAGTCAAAATCCTTGCAGGCCAACTTTACTGCCTTTTTTTCATATTAATTGTGTCATTTGATTTACACAAGCTTCTAAGTTTCAGGAGGTCACATTTATTTATTGATGTTCTTATTTTCTGTGCTACTGAGGTTATATTTATGAAGTGGTCTTTTAAGCCTATGCATTGAAGGTTACTTCCCAATTTCTCCTCTATCAGGTTCAGTGTGGTCAGATGTATATTGAGGTTTAATCCATTTGGAATTGAGTTTTGTGCATGGTGACAGCAATCAGAGATGAAGAAGAATACTTTATATTCATAACAGGAACAATCCATCAAGATGAAGTCTCAGTCCTGAATTTCTATGCCCCTAATAAAAGAGCACCAACATATGTAAAAGAAACATTACTAAAACTTAAATCACACATCAAACACCACACACTAATAGTAAGAGACTTCAACACTCCACTCTTGCCAATGGACAAGCCAACTTGACAGAAACATAACAGAGAAATAAGAGAACTAACAGATCTAATTAAACAAATGGACTTAACAGACATATACAAAACTTTCCACCCATATCATTTGTGTATAGGAGGGCGACTGATTTTTTGGAGCTGATCTTGTATCCTGCCACATTACTAAAGGTGTTTATCAGCTGTAGGACTTCTTTGGTGGAGTTTTTGGGGTTGCTTATGTATACTATCATATCATCTGCAAATAACGAAAGTTTAACTACTTCCTTTCCAATTCGAATCCCCTTGATCCCCTTATGTTGTCTAATTGCTATTGCTAAAACTTCAAGCACAATATTGAAGAGGTATGGAGAGTGGACAGCCTTGTCGTGTTCCTGATTTTAGTGGGATGGCTTTCAGTTTCTCTCCGTTTGATTTGATGTTAGCTGTCTGCTTGCTGTATATAGCTTTTATTATATTTAGGTATGACCCTTGTACCCCTAATCTCTCCAAGACTTTTATCATAAAGTTATGTTGAATTTTGTCAAATGCTTTTTCAGCATCTAATGAAACGATCATATGTTTTTTTTCTTTCCGTTTATTTATATGATGGATTACATTGATAGATTTTCGTATGTTGAACCAGCCCTGCATCTCTGGGATGAAGCCTACTTGATCATAATGGATAATTTTTCTAATGTGTTCTTGGATTCGGTTTGCCAGTATTTTGTTGAGGATTTTTGCATCGATGTTCATGAGTGAGATTGGCCTATAATTCTCTTTCTTGGTTGAGTCTTTGTGCAGTTTTGGTATCAGAGTAACTGTAGCTTCATAAAAGGAATTTGGCAATGATTCTTCTGTTTCTATGTTGTGAAATACATTAAGGAGTATAGGTATTAGGTCTTCTTGGACGTTCTGGTAGAATTCCGCATTGAAACCATCTGGTCCTGGGCTTTTTTTGGTTGGGAGGTTTTTGATAACCTCTTCTAATTCTTCGCGACTTATACACAAATGATATGGAAGCTGAGAGGGAAATCAGAGAATCATCACCTTTCACGATAGCCACAAACAGCATAAAATGTCTTGTGGTAACACTAACCAAGGAAGTGAAAGATCTATTTGACAAGAACTTTAAGGCATTGAAGAAAGAAATTGAAGAGGATACCAGAAAATGGAAGGAGCTCCCTTGCTCTTGGATTGTGAGGATCAACATAGTAAAAATGGCAATCCTACCAAAAGCAATTTATAGATTCAATGCAATCCCCATCAAGGTCCCATCAAAATTCTTCACAGATCTTGAGAGGACAATAATCAACTTTATATGGAAAAACAAAAAACCCAGGATAGCCAAAACAATCCTATACAATAAAGGAACTTCTGGAGGCATTACCATCCCTGACTTCAAACTCTATTACAGGGCTACAGTAATGAAAACAGCATGGTACTGGCATAAAAACAGAGAAGTCGACCAATGGAATCGTATAGAAGACCTGGTTTTTAGCCCACAAACCTATGAACACCTCATTTTCGATAAAGTAGCTAAAAGTATACAATGGAATAAAGAAAGAATCTTCAACAAATGGTGCTGGCACAACTGGATGTCAACCTGTAGAAGAATGAAAATAGACCCATATCTATGACCAAGCACAAAACTCAAGTCCAAATGGATCAAAGACCTCAATATCAGTACGAACACACTGAACCTGATAGTAGAGAAAGTGGGAAGTATCCTACAATAGATGGGCACTGGAGATCGCTTCCTAAGTATAACCCCAGCAGCACAGACATTAAGGGCAACATTAAATAAATGGGACCTACTGAAACTGAGAAGCTTCTGTAAAGCAAAGAACACTGTCACTAAGACAAAAAGGCAACCCACTGACTGGGAGAAGATCCTCACCAACCCTGCAACAGACAAAGGTCTGATCTCCAAAATATATAAAGTACTCAAGAAACTAGACTTTAAAATGCTAATCAACCCAATTAAAAAATGGGGCACTGAACTGAGCAGAGAATTCTTAACAGAAGTTCAAATGGCCAAAAGATCCTTAAGGTCATGCTCAACCTCCTTAGCGATCAGGGAAATGCAAATCAAAACAACTTTGAGATATCATCTTACACCTGTCAGAATGGCTAAAATCAAAAACACCAATGATAGCCTTTGCTGGAGAGGTTGTGGAGAAAGGGGTACCCTCATCCATTGCTGGTGGGAATGCAAACTTGTGCAACCACTTTGGAAAGCAGTGTTGTGGTTTCTCACGAAATTTGGGATCAACCTACCCCTGGACCCAGCAATACCACTCTTGGGAATATACCCAAAAGATGCCCTATCACATGACAAAAGCATTTGTTCATCTATGTTCATAGCAGCATTATTTGTAATAGCCAGAACCTGGAAACAACCTAGATGTCCTTCAATGGAGGAATGGATGAAGAAAGTGTGGAATATATACACATTAGAGTACTACTCTGCCATAAAAAACAATGACTTCTCGAATTTTGCATGTAAATGGATGGAAATAGAAAACACTATCCTGAGTGAGGTAACCCAGACCAAAAAAGAGGATCATGGGATGTACTCACTCATAATTGGTTTCTAGCCATAAATATAAGTCACTGAGTCTATAATTTGTGATCCTAAAGAAGCTAAATAAGAAGGTGAACCCAAAGAAAAACATATAGTTATTATCCCTGCTATGGGAAATAGACAAGATGGCTGGGCAAAAAATTGGGACCTTGGGGGTGGGGTGGGATAGGGGTAAGTGGAGATGGGGAGAGAAAAGTGAGAAGGGGAGGATGGGGGCAACTTGGGGAAACGGGATGATTGGGGATAAAACAAGGTTGGATAGAGGAGCAGGGAATCACATAACTTAATTAAGGGAACCACCTTAGGGTTGGTAAGAGACATGAACCTAGAGTGGTGCCCAGGTGCCCAGGGCAATGTCCCCAGTTAGTTCCTTGGGCAGCTGAGGATGGGGAACCTGAAATGACCCTATCCTATAGCCATACTGATGAATATCTTGCATATCACCATAGAACCTTCATCTAGCGATGGATGGAGATAGAGACAGAGACCCACACTGGAGCATCGGACTAAGCTCCCAAAGTCCCAATGTGGAGCAGAAAAGAGGGAGAACATGAGCATGAAAGTCAGGACCACGAGAGGTGCGCCCATTCACCGAGACAGTGGGGCTGATCTATTGGGAGCTAACCAAGGCCAGCTGGACTGTGACTGAAAAAGAATGGGATAAAACCTGACTCTCCAAACATGGCGGACAATAAGGGCTGATGAGAAGCCAAGGACAATGGCATGGGGTTTTGTTCCTACTTCATGTTCTGGCTTTGTGGGAGCCTAGCCAGTTTGGATGTTCACCATCCTAGACCTTGATGGAGGGGAGAAGACCCTCGACTTTCCACAAGGCAGGGAACCCCTGTAGTAATAACAGCGGTGGGGCTGCGTCCCCAGCACCCCGGCCACCTGCTAGCTTATGCCCCAAAATAACAACACACAAACTGTATTCATTTAAACACTGCTTGGCCCATTTCTATCTAGCCTCTTCTCGGCTAACTCTCACATATTAATTTAGCCCATTTCTAATCATCTGTGTAGCACCCCAAGGTGCGCTTACCAGGAAGATTCTAGCCTATGTCCATCTTGGATTGGAGCTTCATCGTTCACGTCTGTCAGGGAGACTGGAGCATGGCTTCTCTGCTCCCGAGAGCAGAGCTGTCGAGTTTGAGCTCACTTCCTCTTCCTCCTGGCATGCTGTTCTGTTTACTCCTCCCACCTATGTTTTAACCTATGAGGGCCAATCAGTTTTTTTATTGCTTAACCAATGAAATCAACAGATTGATATATGACACTCCCACATCACTTCCCCTTTTTCTGTTTAAAAAAAAGGAGAGCCTTTAACTTTAACATAGCAAAATTACATATAACAAAACAGTTATCAAGTAAAAAATACAATAATCTTTATCATTACTAAGGAAAACTATAACTATAACTAACTATTCTTAACTCCAAAGCCTCCAGAAAGATACAATATTACCTAAGCAAACAAGAAATAAACAACTTTCAAACTTTAGAAATGACAGAGACATCTCGCTGCCTGGACAGTCACCCAAAGTTTCTCTTTACCATTGGGGCATCCATCTTCAGCCTACAGGCCCATAGTTTCCAGCAGACATTTCCACAAAGCAGGAAATTTCAAAGGCAGTCACTATCTGCTTGTCCTGAAGAATGTCTTGCAGACTCTTTCCTGAATCAGGAACCCCGAAAGATCATCTCACCTTTAGGCAAGTTCAGTAGTCCTCTCTCTGAGGGTTCTCTGTGTCCAGTTTATGCAATAGTCCAGGCAAGAGCAGTTTCTTGCCCAAATGGCTATCAAACTCCATAAGGAACCTCTTCGATGCCCATCTTCTTCTTGAAGTAGATTGGTGCTGCCAGGAGCAGAGTGTCTCATTGTCATGAAAAGTCCTAAGTTATTAAAACATTTAAAATGCCATATTCTATAATCCTTGAAAGATATGAAGAATGCCTATCTAAAATATATCTATGTACATCTAGAAAATCTTAACTAACATGCTACAAGCTTGACTATTATTGTTTATCCATTAACAACCTATATACATTACATTTTTAAATGAACTACACAATCACAATACCTCAGTCAAGATCAGAAACACATATACATAACAAAATTGACCTTAAATTTAAATCACTAACGCAAAATCCATATCAATGTAAATTATTCATACCTATATCATATTCCATTTTAAATGTAAAAGAATGTTTATAAACCATATTTGGGAACATGGGCGCAGTTTTTTCTCTCCAAACTGCTTCCTGCTGAATGGGGCCGTCGTTAATTAGGTCTTTCATGGTATAACCTGTGTGCTAGTTTCATCTCAGTTGGCAGTTGAGCGAAGCAATTTTCTGAAGATGTTTACAGCAACCCTTCAGGAGGGCGTGGTCCATCATACCATATTGGAATAGAAGAAATGAACAGGGTCTCATCCTCTGTGAAGACAAAATAAGAAACTCCTTTCCAAAGTATCATGTCCTTAGATCCAAATTTCAAAGTCAAGGCATTTTCAGAATATCTATGTTGGTTTAGTTCAGCAGCATTTATAAACAAATATCTTTTAGCAGCTGTTGCTCCTTCCTCAGCATTCAAACAATGTAAAGAGAGCATAACAGCATGCAGTATCAAAATTCTCTGTGTATTTTCCATCTTTGTGCACTTTATTTTAACCTCTATTTTGTTTATTTTTACTTTTATTTTATATTAACTCTGTAGACCAGGCTGTCCGTGAACTCTCAGAGATCTGCCTGTCTCTGCCTTCCAGGCATTGGGATTAAAGGTGTATGCTACTACACCTTGAACTCACAGAGATCTCTTTGTCTCTGCCTTCTAGGCACTGGGATTAAAGGCGTGTGCTACCACACCTTGAAGTCACCAGAGGTCAATCTCCCTCTACCCCCCAAGTGTTGGGATTAAAGGTGTGTACTACCACACCCAACTACTTTCTTTCTTCCTTTTTTTTTTACTTTTAAGAACTTTTAACTTTTAGCTTGCATATATTTTTAACACACTGTAAACCATTTAGAAATTTTCTTTGTTTTTGAATCTCTCTTTACTGTATATCTCTCTTTTTCTGACCACACGAGCCTTTAAATTACTGAGCAATATGGGTAGGATTAAAGCCGTGGCTTTGCCAGTTAGATACAGTCCATTCCTTAGCTTTCCAGCCTAATGGCTGAGGTACTGGCTGTAGCCATGTTTACTGCCACAACTCTATGGCATTTCAAGGTCCCTGCCAGCAAGTAAGTTGCAGCATTATATCCACAAACACACAAGTCCTCTCTCTGTAGTCAGCCCTCCTGCCTCAAACAGTCAAGAGTTTGCCCTGGCAGGATGGCCCAGAAAGCTGGCATTTTAAAACAACACAGGTTTTTTTCCTGCTGCTGAGTCAGGAAAATTTCAAAATGGAGGACGTACCATTTCGTGCTAGCTCTGGGGCCACCAGGTAGGAGTGGCACTCAGCACTTTAATTCTGAGACTGAGCGTGCAGCACAGAAATTCTTTTCATCCAAGTTACATCCAAATCTGACACGCAGAGCACTGTGCAGTCTGAAAATGCGTCTCTGTATGGCGGCAGGATCTGCCATGCTCTTCCGCCTGCCTAAGCCTGATTCGGCCTTCTGCCCAGGTGCAGGCCAGGAGCGCTGAGCCATCAGCAAGGTCTCAGAGCACTCTCCTTCCAATCCCAAGTGGGAACACAAACATCCAGTCCCATAAAAGCCATTGAAATGCTTTTCAGACTGGAGAGGGAGGGGGAGAGGAGTGGGGAGAGGGGGAGAGGGGCAGGAGGAGGGGGAGGGAAATGGGAGGCTGGGAGGAAGCAGGGATTTTTTTTTCAATAAAAATAAATAAATAAATAAAAACATTCAACCCAAACACAAAAGTGTATACCTTCTTCTCAACAACTCATGGGACCTTCTCTAAAATGATCACATACTCAGTAACAAGTAAATGTACGCAGATAAAAAAAAGTGGAGTAACCTCCTATGTCTTATTGGATTATCAGGGAATAAAGTTAGAATTTAATGACAATATTACTCTCTGAAATACAAACTCATGAAGGAAATTGAACAGTCAACTCCTGAACCACCCCTGGGTCAAGGAGGAAATAAAGAAAGCAATTAAAATCTCCCTTGAATTCAAGAAAAATGAATATGCAACAACTCATAACCTATGGGAAACTATGAAATCAGTACTAAAAGAAAAGCTTATAGCACTAAGTGCCCACATAAGAAAACAGAGAATGCTCACATTAGTGACTTACCAGCACATATAAAAGGCTCTAGAACAGAAAGATGCAAACTCACCCAAGAGGAGAAAAAAAAACAGGAGATAATCAAATTGATGGCTGAAATCAACAAAATAAAAACAAAGGAAACAACACAAAGAATCAATAAAACAAAAAGCTGGTTCTTTGAGAAAATCAAAAATATTGACAAACCCTTAACCAAGCTAATCAAAAGGCAGAGAGAGATCATCCAAATTAACAAAATCAGAAACAAAAAGAAAAACATAACAACAGGCCCTGAGGAAATTCAGACAATCATTAGGTCTTACTACAAAAACTTGTACTCCACAAAATTGGAAAATGTAAAAAAATGGACAATTTTCTAGTTAGATATCATATACCAAAATTAAATCAAGACCAGGTGAGGAATTTAAATATACCTATAAATTGCAAGGAAATAGAAGTTGTCATCAAAAACCTCCCAACAAAAAAAAAGCCCAGGGCTAGGTGAATTTAGTGCAGAATTCTACCTCAACATCCAAGAAGAGTTAATTCTTATACTCATCAAAGTATTCCACATAATAGAAACATAAGGGACATTGCCAAACTCTTTTATTTATTCTATTTTATTGATTTTCACTGAGCTCTACATTTTTCTCTGATCCCCTCCCTGCCTCTCCCTTCCCTTTCAACCTTCCCCGAAGCTTCCCATGCTCCCAATTTACTCAGGAGATCTTGTCTTTTTCTACTTACCATGTAGATTAGATCTATGTATGTCTCTCATAATGTCCTTATTGTTGTCTAAGTTCTATGGGATTGTAATTTGTGGGATGATTTGTATGAGGCTACAGTTACCCTGACACCAAAACCACAAAAATCCAAAACCACGAAATAGAATTACAGACCAATCTCACTCATGAACATGGATGCAAATTCTCAATGAAATACTGGCAAACAGAATCCAAGAACACATCAAAAACTCATCCATCATAATCAAGTAGGCTTCATCCTAGAAATGTAGGGCTGGTTCAATAGATAAAAGTCTATCAATATAATCTATCATATAAATAAAATGAAAGAAAAATCATTAGATGCTGAAAAATCATTTGACAAAATCCAACACTTGAAATTATTCTATTTTAAATTATCTGTTTAGATCTGTACCCCAGATGGGTATTATTAAATGGATTATTGGATGGATTATTTGGAATTTTGATGTCTAATTTCTTTAGTTCTTTATGTATTTTGGAGATCAGTCCCCTGTATGATGTAGGACTGGTGAAGATCTTTTCCCATTCAGTAAATTGCCTTTTTGTCTTACTGACTGTATCCTTTGTTTTACATAAGCTTCTCTGTTGTCGGGGTTTCTGTCCACCTGGTCCCCCAGACCAGTTCCAACAATCATCAGGTCCCAAATAAATTATACAGAGGTCTACATTAGTTATAAACTGATTGGCTCATTAGCTCAGGATTCATATTAACTCTTATAACTTATATTAGCCAATTACTAGCCAATATTCTTATCTATGTTAGCCATGCGGGTCAGTACCTCATTTAGCAGTGTAAACATATCTTGCCTCTTCTGTGGCCAGGTCAGGACTACAGAAAAAATGTCTTCCTCCTTCCCAGAATTCTCCTGTTCTCATTGACCTGCATCTACTTCCTGTCTGGTTGTCCTGCCTATACTTCCTGCCTGGCTACTGGCCAATAAGTGTTTATTTAAAATATAATTTACAAACTACAGGTCATTTTCCCACACCACTTCCCCCTTGTTTTTTTTTTAAACAAAGTAAAGTATCCATAGTCCATTTTATGGAAATGTGGGCATAGGTTTCCAGGCTACTTCCTTGGTTATGGGGTGCTGATAATCTTATGGGGACCAAAAGAAAATTTAGAATTATGATCAAGTTCTGACTGGAGTATCCTGTGAGGCTTGATCACCTCAGACAGCAGTTTTGAATCTGTTCTGGATGTAGAACTCAGACATCTGGGCCATCTGTTCCTACCGAAGATTTCTCAGTAGGTCTTTCTTGATAAAAACCTGATATTTCTTAACTCAGAATGAATCTACAGCCTCTCATTTCCTGTGGAAATAAAAGCAAATCTGCTTCTCCAAGGTAACATATCTTTTAACTTCAATTCTGAAGTCAAAGTATTTTCAAAATCTTGGATTAATTCAGCAGCGTTTATAAGCAAATATATTTTAGCAGCTATTGCTCCTTCCTTAGCATTCAAACAATTCAAAGAGAGCATAATAACATATAATATCTAGACTATTTGTATACTTTTCATCTTTTTTAACCCCTATTTCTTTTATTTTTATTTTTAATTTTTTGCTTTTTGAGACAGGGTTTCTCTGTGTATCTTTGTCCTGGAACTCACTCTGTAAATCAGGCTGTCCTTGAAATCACAGAGATCTGCCTGTCTTTGCCTCCCAAGTTCTGGGATTAAAGGTGTGTGCCACCACACCTTGAACTTCCAGAGGTCTGCCTGCCTCTGTCTCCCAATGTTGGGATTAAAGATGTGTACCATCACACCAAACTATTCTCTTTTTTTTCTTTTAAGAACTTTATCCTTTTTTGTCTCTCCCAAGCTTGCATATATTTTTAACACATGGTAAACCATTTTGAGGGTTCTTTTTTTTCTTTGAATCTATCTTTACCGTATATCTTTCTCTTTTTCTGACTATGTGAGTCTTTAATTTGCTAACCAATATGGAGAGGATTAAAGCCATGGTTTTGATGGCTAGATCCATCCCATTCCTTAGCTTCCTGAGATTCCGGGCTTATCGATGAGGTACTGGCTGGAGTCATGTTATTGCCACCACTCTATGGCATTTCCAGGTCCCTGCCAGCAAGCAAGCTGCAGCAGTGTGCTTACAAACCACACTTAAATGCTCTGTAGCTAGATGTCCTGCCTGAAAGACTCAGAGTTTGCACTGGCATGATGGCCCAGAAAGCAGGCATTTTAAAATGGTGCATCATTTTTTCCTAGTATGTGTGAAAACCAAAAAGTATCTAGTCAGCTTTTCATCATCACCATTTAAATGTTTTTGTGGCAGGACCTCTTAAAGGAGCTGCAAACACCACTTCTCAGTTTTAGGAAGTCCCATTTATTTATTGTTGTTCTAAGTGTCTGTGCTACTGGTGTTATATTTAGGAAGTGGTCTCCTGTACCCAAGAAATATAGTGTACTTACCACTTTCTTCTCGACCAGGTTCAATATAAACAGATTTTTGTTGAGGTCTTTAATCCATTTGTTCTTGATTTTTGTGCATAGGAATAGGTATGGATCTATTTTCATTCTTCTACACTGACATTGCCAAACTCTTTCTATGAAGCTACAGTTATATGGACACCAAAATTACACAAAGACTCAACAAAGAGATAGAATTACAGAACAATCTCCCTCATGAATATTAATGCAAAAATACTCAATATTTTACTGGCAAATCAAAAAATCATTCACCATGATCAACTCAGCTTCATTCCAGTGATGCAGGGATGGTTCAACATATAAAAATCTATCAATGTAATCTACCAAAAATAAACAGAAAAAAATATGATCATCTCATTAGGTGCTGAATAAGTATTTGACAAAATCCAACACCCTTTAATTATAAAGGTCTTGGAGACATTAGAGATACAAAGAACATATCTAAACATAATAAAAACAATATACCATGAGACAACCATCAACATCAAACTAAATGGAGAGAAACTCAAAGTAATTCCACTAAAACCAGGATCAAGACAGTAACAAATCATCTCTGTGTAACATAGTTCTTAATTTTCTAACTGGAGCAATAAGACAACAAAAAAAATCAAAAGGATGCGAATTGGAAAAGAAGTGAAAATGCAAATTTTATCTGTACCAAGATTCATTCTGAAGTTGCTAATGCCTCTCATACCATTGCTGATATTATAAAGGCATGCCAAAATGATGGCACAGAGGTGTATAAAGCTCAAATTCTGTCAGTGTCCTTGTAGCCTCTTCTATGTTTTAAATGTGGAGGGATATAACCATTTTCAAATATAATATGAACAAAACCCTTATAATCATCCTCGGTATAGTAAATTTTCATCTAAAATACCTGAAAATCTAAAATGCAATTTCACTGATCCATTCAGTATCAATCAAGAAGTGCTGACAAAGACAATCAAATTTCGGGAAACAGGGAAATGAGCAACAAGGGCTATTGTTTACAGGATCAGGCCTCTAACATTCACAGCTTGGTATCCTACTGTTTTTTCCCAGTGCTATCTGTGCAGGAGCACAGCCTGTTGCCAAAGGAGTGGATCCCACACCCTATGGAATTCACAGCATGACACTCAGCTCCATCCCTAATGATAAGACAGTAAAGGTTTAGTTACTACTCCCAAAAGAAATTCATGATTCATGATCATATGCATAAATAACTAAAGATGTAAAATTATATTCCATAGGAAAGTTTAAAATATCTGCCCCCAAAACTAAAAAAAAAAGTCTATACTTGTTTTAGGAAAAACCAAACTGGATTATGAAAGGGGCTTTGTTAACGTACGTGCTGTTGTTTTGTCTTTACTGGCCTAATCCATACTATAGCTTATTCCCAGCTATTTCAGCAACACTTTCATTCCCTTAGATTTAAGAGATATTTATATCATAATGTAATGCCACAATCATATTCTCCTACTTTACTTTACTAAAAATTATTCATGTCAATGGAGGTGGTCACTGTTAAACAGCAGGTCAAGGTATAGCATACTCTAAGGGCATGCTGAATTGCCATCACTTTATTCCTAGCAACCCTTTTGCAAACTTGACAAAGACACTAGAAGACTGTGAAGTGATCAAGGGACACTTAGAGTGATCATTTTGGAGCACGGACAATCTTCTCTGCAATCTCAGTCTCAGGGCAGCTTCCTGGCATTCAGGGTTTCTGACACTCTCAGGATGTGGTTGCAACACTGTGTCTTGTACAGTAATAGACTGCAGAGTCCTCAGATGTCAGGCTGCTGAGCTCCATGTAGGCTGTGCTGGAGGATGTGTCTGCAGTCAGTGTGGCCTTGCCTTGGAACTTCTGATTGTACCCAGTATTACCATTTCCAGGATAAATCCATCCAATCCACTCCAGGCTCTGTCCTGGCTTCTGCTTCACCCACTCAATACTGTAGTCAGTGAAGGTGTAGCCAGAAGCCTTGCAGGACAGCTTCACTGAGGACCCAGGTTTTCTAAGCTCAGGACCAGACTGCTGCAGTTGTACCTGAGAGTGGACTCCTGTGAAGAGAAAGCCATAGTGTATATCACTGTCACCTCAGTCCCTGTTCCTTCTTCAGGATTGGAACTGGAAAGTTCCTTACCTGTAGTCACAGACACAAGGAAGAGAATGGTCCAGCTCCATTCCATATTGAAGACCTGTGTGCTCAGTGACTGATAAGAGGACACTGGTCATATGTTGTTGTGGGGTATGGACATCCCTGTATCTACCATAATAGATTCAGGTTATTTGTATATTCATGAGCAGGGAACTTGGTAGATAAGAACCCAGTCCAGGAGGAGATGAAGGAGATAGAGACCTATGAAAGGCAAAAGAATGCTGAGGACCAAATCCTAATCCTTTCTGAGGAAATGTATAAAATGCTCCTTCTCTGATCCCTGTGCAAATGCTGAGGATGTAAATAGGCACATAAGTTCTCAATAAATTTCAAGCATGAGACAGTTGCTCCTCTTTGTGAAAAGCTTATAAATCTGATTTATAGATAGTGGTTGTGATAATAAAGATAGTTATGAGAAGTTTAATGCTGCTTAGTTTGAAATTCTTCAGATTGATGCAATTAATATTTGTCTTTTAAACAGAATATAAACTAAGAAATTCATCAAAATGAACAAAAGTAAATGTACTTCAGCAACATTTACACAAAAATGATTATTGCAGTAACATCACAAAAACTAAATTATAGAAATAAATATGTATCTTTCAAGAGAGGATTTTATTAAGAAGACATATTTATATAAACAACATGTTTATATAAACAGCAACTGCAAGAAATATGGAAGTTACATCACTTATAGAAAAATAGATGCAACAAGTGATAAATATATTAAGACCATCTCAGAAACACAGACATAAAATGAGACTCTTATTAGTAGTTTATGTGAAATTCTCTAGCAGAATCAAGGAAAAGAAGGAGGGGGAAAAATTAAGGGTAGAGATTATGGCAGTTATATACACAGTGTACAAAATACACATGTAGGAACATTTCAAGCATATGTAAAATGTTTTTACTTTTAATAATTATTATTCTTTGAAATTTTATTCCATGCATAAAATATTGTGTAGTCATATCTACACCCACTATGCCTTACTGATTCCTCTTGGAATCTTCCAATAAGTCTCTCTCACAACTTCATGACCTCTTTTGTATCATTAACTCATAACCCAGTGAGTACAATCAGTGGTATCTATACATACATAGGTGGAGTCATTGACTAGTACATAGGAATCCTCCAGAAAAACTCCCAAAAGCAATTGATTATAGTTTCCTCATCAATAATCAAATGACAAAATATCATCAGAATGCTTTGGGTGCTCAAGTGTTTCTATCCATCCATGTAATAGTTGCAAAAGTTGTTATGCCTCCTTCTTTACTAAGAAGAGTACACACATGCACCAACATGTATGTGTTATCCTTAGAGGGAAATTTGTGGAATTCAATTTTTGTGTACTACTATCATGTGGGTCCAAGTAGTCAAACTGATGTTTATAAGCTTGGCAGTAGACTCCTCTGCCTCTTCAGGTACTTTACAAGCTCTCACAATACAAAGTGAACTCAATGGTATTTATATACATATAATCTCTCATATCACATTGTGCATTTTTGTCTTACTTGTCTTTTGCCTATGTAACATGATTATATAGGGTTTTTATGTGCTTGTGTTTAAGAGTATGTGTTGTTTTATTTCACTTTTGTTTTAATCCATTTATTAAATATTTTTGTCTATTTGTTTTTTTTTCTTACAAAGAGAAAACCAGGCTATGGGGTTGAGTAGGAAAGAACAAAGGAAAGATCTGGGAAGAATAGACAGAACGGAACCAGTGATCAGAACACATTGCATGAAATTTTTCAAAATATCTGTAAAGAGCAAATAAAAACTGAATAAAATAAACAAGAAAATACAAACCCATAAAAAGTTTAACAAAGAATTTTTACTGTGTTTGAGCAAGGAAACATCACTTGTCAATCACAACAGTTGTAGATCACCTAAAGGAAACCACAGAGGACACAGAGCTCCTTTCAAACCAACCTCATCTCTCTACTGGGGATAGTTGACTCTTTTCTGCCCCCTGATGGTCCTGTGCTTCCATGAGCTTTGGTTTCTGATGCCTTACACTGAAGTTGCACTGTCTCCCTTGAACACATCCCTAATAGGTCTCACAGAGCTCCTTTGCAGGGAAAAATGGGTGTTTACCTAAAGATGCTGACTGGAAGTTTTAGAGATTGATTTTAAGATGTCCTATACTATCATCAATGGAAAGCTCCTCCCTGATGACAGTAGCTGAAACAGTTTCCACTTGTAGTAAAATGACAACAGAAGAGAAAAAAGCCTTGACTACCTTCATTAGACTATACATGGGAAAGAGCACCTGATGTCAGAGAACCACAATGAATCTTAAGTTCAGATACAGATCCCCCATATATCACTGATGAATACCTGAGGCATGCAGATAAAGTGACAAACAGAAAGAAGAAAACCCACCTTTGTACTCACAGAAAAGTTAACAAATCCAGAAAAATGTACTCATATTAAGAAGGAAGTAAAAGGGAAGGAAATATATGCTGTGGCTCAATCTGTTTCCCAAACTACATTTAAAGAAATGAGGGGACATGTAGAATAGCCTTGACAAGAATTCTAATGGGTGGTGGATATCTGTGCTTACACAGATTTATCTCTCTGTGTTTACCATTCCAAGTACAGAATCTTCTTATCATTGGACAGGGCATGTGTTAATTATACTTCTCAGAAGCTGACTATTTCCATTGAAGAGGAATGGATTTGGAATATACCCCCAGGAATAATACTGCCAAAAGCAGTATGTAGGGATATGTGTGTTTAATTAAAAGGTCTGAAGTAAAACTGCAATGATAAAAAATTAGATACTAAATAAATTAAGGATATTCATGTATATTTTGTTCTAATATCATGTCATGAAACAGATACACCTAATATTCTAGGGTAGAAGTAGCTGAGACCAGACTGATGTATGTCTTCTCTTCTATCACTTGTCAGAATTGATATGATGTTTTGTGGTTTGTTAATTCACAGGTCAACATCCTCTTCTCACTGTAGAGGAATTATTATTCCTGCAATTTATGGAGACATCCTCCTTTTACAAAATAATCCATCCACAATAATCTGAGCTTTATGATAATATAAATAGATACTATGAGCTTGTTCTCCTGAATTAAAGTAATGTTAGGACTGTAATGTGTACACATCTGATGTAATGAATTTAAAAGTGAACAGGAGATCATTGGGGTGAGTGAGTTTCTGACTGCGGCCGCCCGGGAGAGGGAAATCAGACGTTTCTCATCCCTCCTACACTTCCTGTCGTCCTGCAGAGGCTATACTGCCCAATACCTCCTCTCTCTTCCTATCCCACCCAGCTTGCGTCCAGAACCCTCCCTCCCCTCTTTGGCCACATAACATCTCCCAGCTCACCCTGTTCGGGTGCTGGGACCAATTCTGAATCGGGAGGGCAACCGGGAGGGTGGTAGTTCCTTTGTCTCAATAGCCTGCCTGCAGCAAGCAAGGCAGGCCCTTTGTTTACGAGCTACCCAAGCAGCACAGAGACCCAATCCAGAAACCAGGAGAAGCATCATTGGGGTGAGTGAGTTTCTGACCATGGCAGCAGCCCGGGAGAGGGAAC
This sequence comes from Neodon shergylaensis, assembly GCA_025134845.1. Taxonomy (NCBI): domain Eukaryota; kingdom Metazoa; phylum Chordata; class Mammalia; order Rodentia; family Cricetidae; genus Neodon; species Neodon shergylaensis. The sequence continues at coordinate 979,559 of JABTXL010009188.1, forward strand.
TCAGACTTTTCTCATCCCTCCTATATTTCCTGATCGTCCTGCAGAGGCTATACTGCCCAGTATCTCCTCTCTCTTCCTATCCCACCCAGCTTGCATCCAGAACCCTCCCTCCCCTCTTTGACCTCATAACATCTCCCAGCTCAGCCTGTTCGGGCACTGGGACCAATTCCAAATCGGGAGGGTAACCGGGAGGGTGGTGGGGCCTTTAGGAAGTGGTAGTGATCACAAAAACTCTCTTAATCACTTTGGAAACAAAGGTCATTATCAAAGGAATATTTCAAACCATCTTTATGCTATTGTCATTATGCCTCCCTGTCTTCTAATAATGGCAAAAGAAAGTCCTCCTTGTCAAATATCTTGGACTTTCACAAGAGAAGAATGACGATTCATTTCACTTCTATTTATGGTAAATAACTCACTTTGCATGGTTTTATAGACAGAGTAAAGAACTGCACAAGAATTGAACAGAAGAGGAAGAACATTGATATAAATATGTAAATATTTATTCATTTGAGGACCTGGATGATTCTTAGAAACTGAAACAACTTTGAACTTTGTACTGAAACAGGCCTGTGTTTCCAAGAATAGATGATGAGGGGCAGCTCTGCTTAGAGAAAATAAAAAATGAACCAAATATAGGAATAATCTAAATCTTAGAGATTGGCACTGAAAATAACACCAAAATTACAGCATAGGTATGGACCATGAAGCCCATCCTGATGATTTCATGTAGTACAATGATAAATAAGTGGATGGAAAATAAAATATAATTTTTTGCTTCAAGTAACAAAAACCTATATGTGTCTATGCTTGAGTAAGTCAGGAAGGGAGCATTGTCCTGTGATGATGCTCCAAATGTTCTAAGAAAGCATCTGAGCAGTGAAACATTTAGGAAACTCCATAGATTACTACCTGGTTATTATCATTGCAGGAAGACAGAAATGGTAAGAGATGGAATTAATAGTGCAGTAGCCAATGACCAGAAATTGTTGGGAACTCTCCAACCAGCTTGTTCATGCATGTCAGAAACATAAATAAACATGATTCTATCCACCATGTCTTCATTTATTGATGACAAATCAATATACAATTCTTGAGAGAGGATTCTAGTGTTTATTTTAATTTCGTATTGGTAAAAAATATGTTTTAAACAATACATTCTGATTATACTCTGTTTCCCAAGTAATCCTAGATACCCCTCAAATCCCTAATAACCAAATACCACAAGAAACATTCTTTTTATATCTTTCTCTCAAACTTACAAATTCATAGAAGCATAAAATCAGAAACCAAAATATACAAAGAAAACATTAACAAGAGAAAACAATACCTAAATTAAGATATGCTAGCTGGGTGATTATGGAGCATGCCTTTAATATTAGTGCTCAGGAGGCAGAGGCGGGCGGATCAAGGTGAGTTTTGAGGCCAGCCTCGTCTACAAGAGCTAGTTCCAGGACAGACTCCAAAGCTATAGAGAAACCCTCTCTTGAAAAACCAAAAAAAAAGTTATATGAAAGAGAATATCTACAAAAATACCATTGTGTTAGGTTTGTGTTGGTTTTAGGTATAAGACCTAGTGTGAAGTGTGTTTAATACAGCCAGTGACTTTCCAGTGAAGTGCACTGATTTTTCTTTCATATATGTACCAATTGCAAACAGCTTCCAGGTTAGGGTTGGAATTCCATGTCCATTTCCTCCTCTCTGCGCTAGAATCTTCTGTAGCATGATCTTGTGCAAGCCCTGTGCTTACTTCCAAAGTCTAGTGAGTTTATGTGTGATCAGTCCTATTGTGTCTGGGAGAGACAGTATCCATGATCTCACCAAACACCTCAGGCTCTTAAAGTCTTTCTACCTTCTCTTCTGCATCAGTCCCTGTGTCCTGAGGAGAAAGGTTTCTTAAATCACTCCATTTATGACTGAGAATGCCGATTGTCCATTTGAGATTGTCTATGTTACTTCCCGTATTTTGCAAGCAGAAACTTCTCTAATGATAGTCATATGAACCACAAATTAATGTGCTTATATGGGCAAGTCATTAGGAATTATTTTATTATTCTATACCTTTAGCACAATGGTACTCAACCTTCTTTCACTGCAACCCTTTCATACAGTTCCTCATGTTGTGGTGACCCCCAAATATAAAATTATTTTGTTCCTACTTCATAACTGTAAATTTTCCACTATGAATCATAATGTAAATATCAGACATCTAGGATATCTGATGTGTTACCTTTGTGAAAAAGTTCTTCAGCTCCTGTGAAAGGGTTGTTTGACCCAAAGGGGTCAATCCCCACAGGGTGAAAACTACTGCTTTAGTGGAAAAATGTTTTCCCCATAAGCCCATGGCCTATCTTGTCTCAGGTTCTGGAATATTCTGGTAGTTTTAAACATGGTTTGTATCCATGGAGTGGGCTTTATATCCAATCAAAGAATGATTGATTACCCCCACAATGTCTGTTCCTCTATTGCATCAGCATATCTCACATGCAGGTCACCATTTTAGGTCACATTTTGTTGATAAGTTGATTCTCCTCTGAAAACATTCCAACTACCTTCTACTATAACAAACAGTAGTCAGTATGGATAAGGCCTCCAGTTAGGGACTAGTGCAAATTATTTGTTTTCAAACAGATATGTAAGTGTTGTCTTTGGCACCACAGTGTTACCATCAGTTTGTTAAGAGCAACAAATAACCTTGGAAGTGATAGCCTGGAATAGTTTGTACTTTCATGGATTCACTTTGGCCAATGGCTCAATTATGGATGCTTATCCAGAAATGTCAATCTTCCACTTAAACAGTAGTATAATGAAGGAATATGTTATAATAACTTTTAATCTGCTATTATTGGTATTTGAGGACAGAGACTGAGTGGAATCAAAGCTCTAAAACATCTTGGTTATTAACTATAACTATGCACACTTATTTTTCAAAATGGCAATCAGACAGATTCTTATTTCAGAACAACTTTAAAAGGGGCATCGTTTTTATAACAAAAAAACCTGAGATATTAAACTCAGAGTGAAGAGAAAACCCCAGATGTTAGCATGGCATGTGTGACTACTACCAACCCACTGAATTGTAGAAGGATGGCACAGAACTATGAAGAATCCTGATATAATGTGCAGCTGTCAATTGAGGCAGTGTCAATATGCTTTATATGGCTTTATCTACAGTGTTCACACTGGCGATCTTGAGGAATACCCAATTGTTAAAGGCAATCTTAGATATTGTGAGCTGGATCTTCATGGATGGGTTGTAGTACTTATCATCATCCCAGTAAATGTGTGCCAGCCACTCCAGACCCTTCTTTTAGGGCTGATGGATTCAATCTGCACTCATATTAGAAGTACTCAGTAAAAATCTAAAAAACGAGCAGGTCAGACTGAGAGTATTGGAGGTCTGCAACAACCCAGGATCAGAGTCCTTCTGTGAGAAAACTTGATTTCTAAATGGGATCACTGATTGAATTACAGATGCTTTGGTCATGGAAAACATAACAAAATGATGCTCTGTCTTAAGTCTGTGATAAGAGTTGCAATGTAAGCAGAAATATTTCCTGATTTTTTTCAGTAGTGTTTGAAGTACTTCTGGGTTCAAGGCTAAAAATGTGAGGAAAATGTGGACTATGTGGTATAAAAATTAAAATTCCTAAATTTATTACAACATATAGTTTATAAATTTAGATGATAATCATACTGCCAAGGTCAAAAATTAGAAAAATATTACTGTAAATTTGGAGCAGAATAACTCATGCTTTCACACTTCACTGAACTGCTTTATAGCTTTCAAAATTACAGATCTCAGATATATGCAAGTTAAAAGTCTATTTAGTGTATTTACAATCAGTGCTGTAGTCATGATTGGCTCTCCCTATTCATCACAGTGATATATGTGGTGAAAATTACTAGAGAGGGAATAATTGTTAGATAAAATGCAACCATCAATACATTCTTCAGAAACTGTCGAGCACCAGGATTGAAATTGTAGATATTACTATGAGACTCATGTGAAGAGAGTATGTTATATACTGATTATGTGAGTAATGGGATTCAACTTATGCACAGAGTAGAGGAGCAACCAAACTTTCCTTTAGATGGCATATAAAGTCTGCAACCAGAGGCATATTTTAATCTCATGAGGTACATATCATCCAGTCATTTACAGTTGAGTCTGGAAAGAATAGAAGAAACTGAATCCCTTATGAGAAATCACCATTAATCTCAGGATGCTCCATAGTAAACTGAAATTCTACAAATCAAACATCAGGGATGCTTCTACACCAGATAATCAAATGTTCTTGGCGGTAATCTTTATACTAGAATAGATTCAGTCCATACACATGGGCCATCACACCAGACTGAAGGGCTCTCATTCTTTAGACACAAGAAAGGACAGAGAAGAAGCTGGTCACAGGTGAGTTCTGAAGTGCTGTCAAGAGATGAAGGTGACCATTGCAATCAGGATAAAATATGAAACAGAATTCACATAAGAGGAGCAGTAGAGTGGTGTATTTAGGAGGATGTCTCATCTTCTCTGCCTTCAGGATCCTGAGTGTGAATAGGTAGAGTCCACATTTGTTGTAATATGGGCGGCTGGGCTGCGTCCCCGGCGCCAGGCCGCCCACATGGCTAGCTTATGCCCGAAATAATTACACAGAAATGGTATTCATTTAAATACTGCTTGGCCCATTATCTCTAGCCTCTTATTGGCTAGCTCTTACATATTGTTCTAACCCATTTCTAATATTCTGTGTAGCCCACGAGGTGGCTTACCAGGGAGGATCTTAACCTGCGTCTGTCTGGAGTGGGAGAATCATGGTGACTCACTGACTCAGCTTCTTTCTCCCAAAATTCTGTTCTGTTTTCTCCGCCTACCTAAGGGTTGGCCTATCAAATGGGCCTAGGCAGTTTCTTTACTAATAAGAAATCACTCCCACATCATTTCCCCTTTTTCCGTTTAAACAAAAAAGAAAGGCTTTAACTTTAACATAGTAAAATTACATATAACAAAACAGTTATCAAGTAAGAATTACAGTTACAATATTTATATCTACTTTATCCTTTATCATAATAATGGAAAACTATAACTATCCATTCTTCAACTCCATCAAAGACTCCAGAAGGATATAATATTACTTAAGCAAACAAGAAATCCAAAACTCTAGAAATGACAGAGACATCTTGCTGCCTGGACAGTCACCCAAAGTTCTTTTGTACCATTGGAGCATCCATCTTCAGCCTTCAGGCCCATAGTATCCAGAGACATTTCCATGAAGCAGGAAATTTCAAAGGCAGTTCAGTCACTGTCTGCTGTGTCCTGCAGAATGTCTTGCAGACTCTTTCATGAGTCAGAAACCCCGAAAGACCATCTCACCTTTAGGCAAGTTCAGCAGTCCTCTCTCTGAGGGTTCTCTGTGTCCAGTTTATGCAACAGTCCAGGCAAGAGCAGTTTCTTGCCCAAATGACTATCCAACTCCATAAGGATCCTCTTCGATGCCCATCTTCCTCTCAAAGTAGCTGGTGCTGCCAGGAGCAGACGTGTCTCATTGTCATGTAAAGCCCTAAGTTATTAAAACATTTAAATGCCATATTCTGCAGTCTTTGAAAGATATGAAGAATGCCTATCTAACTAAAATATATCTCTATATATCTAGAAAATCTAACATGACTACAAGCTTTACTATTATCGATGATTATCCATTAGCAATCTATATTTCCTATTATACATTACATTTTAAATGAACTACACAATCACAATACCTTAATCAATATCAGAAATACATATACATATAACAAAATTGAACTTAAAATCCATACTAATGTAAATTATTTATATCTATATCATATCCCCCTTTAAATGTAAAAGAACATTTATAAACAGTATTTGGGAACATGAACACAGTTTTTACTCTCCAAAATGCTTCCTGCTGAATGGGGGCGTCGTTAATTAGGTCTTTCATGGTATAACCTGTGTGCGAGGTTCATCTCAGTTGGCAGTTGAGTGAATTAATATTTTGAGGGTGTTCACAGCAACTTTTCAGGAGGGCGTGGTCTATCATACCAAATTGGAATAGAAGAAATCCACAGGGTCTCATCCTCTGCAAAAACAAAAGAAGGACTTTTCCAAAGCATCATAACCTTAGATCCAAATTCTGAAGTCAAGATACCTTTAGAACATATGTGCAGGTTCTGCTTAGCAGCCCATATAATGAAATGTCTCTCTGTACTTAGCTCCTTCACAGTCAAAAATTTTAAAGAAAACATAATAATACAAAGAATCCAGACTCTCTGTGAATTTTCCATTTTTACGTGGCTTATTTTTACTCTATCAGTCTACTTTATTCTGTCTCTTTAAAGACTTTACCCTTTTTTTTAAAGGCATTAACTTTATTCTCTATATTTTTTTTCTCTCTTTCAAGCCTACATACACTCATCCAACATTGTGACCCATTTAGTGATCTGTCTGAATCTGTTTTATTGTGAATCTGTAATTTTTTTACTATCCAGGAGCATTTCTTAAAATGTTAAGCATTTCTTAAAAACTTAAGTTGCACCATGTACAGGTAATACGGTACTGCCTGTGTCCTGCCCAGTCTAAACCTTAACTGCGCTGTTATTACGGCAATTGCGGTAGTTCCTGCCTGAGGTCAGCACAGTTCAGCATGGAGCAGCTGCTCCCATCTCAGATCCATTTGGTGTCCCTGAGCTGAGCACAGTTCCAGGCACACAGCAAGTCCACATTGGCGCCACAGTCAGCAGTTTAACTCTGAGACTGAGCGTGCAGCACAGAAACTGTTTTCATCCAAGTTACAGCAAAATCTGACACACAGAGCAATGCGCAGTCTGAAAACACGTCTCTGTAAGGCTGCAGGAATCTGCCATGCTCTCCAGCCTGCCTAAGCCTGATTCTGCCTTCTGCCCAGGTGCAGGCGGGAGCGCTGAGCCATCTGCATGGCCTCAGGGCACTCTCCTTTTGATCCCAAGTGGGAACACAAACATCCAGTCCAATAAAAGCCATTGAAATGCTTTAAAGCCAGAGTTTGCAGTGGTGGCACAGTCTCAGGAAGCCGAGCTTTAAAATGACGCAGTTTTTTTTTTCTGCTGCTGTTGCTGAATCAGGAAATCTCTCTACAGCACACCACCAACAAACAGCAAAAATCTGTGTTAAACTCTCTCTCCCTTATTTTTAAGCCTTCTCAGGTTTTTAAGTGGATTTAGTCCATCACGTCTGGGCACCACTCTGTTGTAATATGGGCTGGGCCAGGCAGTGTTTATATGAGTACCTTTTCCGCGTAATTATTTCGGTTATAAAGCTAGCCGTGCGGGCGGCCGGGTGGCAGAATGCAGCCCAGCCGCCCCTACTACAACACACATTTATTATATTTTCTTCAAATCTCTTTTCCCAAGGCAAAACATCATATATTAGGGCATGGTATTACTAACTTGACTAAAATTCTTTCCTGTACAAAACAAAACATAAACAGAAAAAAAGGGGAAATGAAATCCTAAATGTAGTGAAGGGCAAATTATGTGGTTGTTCCCATCTTTTCCTCATCTCCTGAACTGAGGGTTTTACAGGGCACTAGATGTCTTCAGACCAGGTCTCTTATATCAGAGCAGCATGGACTCAACACTGGATGGAACATCAAGACCTGAGATCCTAAGTCATAATCATACATTCCAGCTGAGAAAACCCCTCCTGCCAGTGGAAAGAAGTTACATATTGAATTACAAATGCCACTGCTGATGTTATGATGACAATGACTAAATGTCTGACACCTCATGTTTTAAAAATTATACCTTTCTTATATGTATATACAATTGATATGTGTCCTTCCAATAAAGCTCTCATATAATGACTAAACACATATGTGCAATATAACTTAACAAAGAATTTTTACTTACAAAGTTTGGAGTCCTGCCAAAGTAACTACAGCACAAGTATTATATGGTCATTGTAATTATTTAAGGTTATTACTGTTTCCTGTTATTGAGGACAGGAAACCTTGGAGTATCAGGGATATCCATCACATTCTAAGGTCCCTCACCTACTACATTTTCTTTCCTGGTGAATAATTTATCTACAACAGCCTTGCTGGTAGTGAGAATCCTCAAACGGATTTGTTTCTGAGCACACAGGGAACCTGCTCACTGTGTTTGCTGCACAGTAATGCAAGGCTGTGTCCTCAGTGGTAAGAGAGCCCAACATCAGTGTGAACAGGTTCTTGACTATGTCTATTAACATACTGATGGACATTTTAGGGACAACTGCACACTGTCAACCTGACTTTATCCTTTTTTCTCTCAGGTCAGGTAGGTTGTACTTGAAGATGAACAACCAGGAGGAGGATGTCATCTCTGGGGAGCCAGGTGGTTTTTGTGACCTTATTAATTTAACTAGGACTGTATAAACAACCATAGGTGTAAGATTATTTAATGGAACCTCATGGTTTCCTTTTCTTTGTTCCTGATTGAAACAGGGTCCCCAAGTTCTCACACATTCCCTGGAAATAGTTGTGTACTCAGACTAGCCTTGACCTGCTATTTTTCCTTGTCTACACCTCCTGAATACTGGGATTCTTGGCTTGTGCTCAATAAGCCAGACTATCAAAGGAAATTGTATCTTATTTTTTTTTTTTACTTTTGAAGACATTTTGTGTTCCAAATTTATCAGCATAACTGTTCATGCATGGAAACTTTGGAGGCCAGAAGTGGGTGATGGACACCATTGAGGAAAAGTTATAAAGAGTTATGAACTGCTATGTGTGTGCTGGGCACTAGAAACAAGTCCTCAGGATGAACAGCCAATTCTCTAGAATCCTGTGTTACTATTTAAGTTAAGGTTCTAAGAAAATACATGCCATTCTACAAATAATTATTCCTGATCATTTTCCAAGAGAGAAAAATGTATGGTTTAATTTGATTTGATTTAAAGGTGCTTCATTCCAAAATATCATTTTCACTTTTATTGAAAATAGATATTTTTCATGTAATGTATCCTGCTTATTATTTCCCCTTTGTCTACTTATCCCAGTTCCCACCTATACTCAGTCATAAGATTCTAATTAAATTCAATGGGTCACAAATAAAAAGAGTCACAAAGTGAGACATGCTGGTGAAAAGAATGTCTTTTACAAAAGAGGGGCAGAATAAGAAAGTAGAGTGATAGTAAAGATGACTAAAGTTAATTACATTTATTTATAAAACTGTTGAATAAAAAATTTAAAACTGAAGGAAAACAAATATTTACTGGCATCCAAAAGAGCTCAGATCCTCTCTGGGTTTGAGGTTCACACATGTAAAGACTGAATCAGGTTAGATGTGAAATGATTTTGGAATTTAGTCACTGAGCCAAGATTGCCTGTGGGCTCATGTCTGAATCCCAAAGACTGAAACAGTCCCACTGGTGCATTGTCTCTCATCAGAACAAATTCTCCGGATTCCTTCTAGAGTCCTCAGAGTCTAATGCATGGGGCCATGGGAAGGTGCAGCAGGTGTTGAGCAGTTTGTTGCACCAGACAAATGATCCCCCAGAAAGGCCATGTGGTTACTAGCTGTGGATCAGTTGCTCTTGCCTATAATTTTTCTCATGAGCCACTTCATTTCTTCCACAAGAACAGCTGTGGGGTTCTTTCTGTGACCTTTGGCAATGGGATTTACATTTATTCGGGCATGCATATAGATGAGATTGGTCAAGACGATAAATTCTCTTTAGGCTGTATAATTTTGATGAATATACACAATACTAGGATATATTGCAGTACTCAGACTTACATAGGTTTTCAGTCACAAAGATGGCCTTTTACACAGATAGCAAGCTTTGGACATCAGAGCAGATTCAAAGCAGTTTAGTAGCATCTGGAGGCAAATATTAGGATGGCCCTAGAAACAAAAAATAGTAGTCATTTTCCTGGGTGCTCTTTGTTGCTGATTAAAGGTCAGAGCTTGAAGAAACTTTAGTCTGCATGTGCTCCCTACCACTCAAGGTCAAACTAATTCATAGTTTATGTTAAGTCTTAAGTTTAAATGCTATTTTCTGTCCAGGAGTTCTTACCAACTTAGAGCTACAAACATGGGTCAGTGTGACATTGCTGACCTAAGAGAAACTACATGGTTTATTATGGGGTGTGAGAATGGGCTGGGCTCTGAATATGTGACAATATTGTCTAGAGTTTTGGCTATGAGATAGCAGCATTGAGGAGCAGAAGTGTCAGTATAGAGACAGACAGGGATGATTGTGTGGAGCTATGTGAAAGCTGCTACAGAACGTGAGTGAAGAGTGTGTGCTGAGTGAGAGATGAAGCATGGAAGAAGTGTGAGAGAGTGAATGAGTGATACTGAGTGAATGAAGAGAATTGAATAATGTAGACGGGTGTGTGTGTGTGTGTGTGTGTGTGTGTGTGTATAAACGTGTGAGAGAGAGCTGTGTTAAAGAGTTGCTACTACATATAGGAGCTATGCCTAGGAACTGTGGAAAGTGCTGAATTGTGTGAGTGAGAGGTAAATGAGATGTTTAGCTGTGTTTATATTTGTAACTGTGTGAAGGCAAGGAAAATGAAGCTGTATAGAAAAGAGATATAGAAGAAAAATGTATATACAAGAAAGATGTGTAGCCATATGAAAAGAGATTTAACTGAATGTAGAAATATGTAACTGTGGAGGAGAGATATGTTGTGAAGGCAGCTGTGTAGAGACAGATTTTCAGACAGTATTTTTCAGATGAAGTAAAAGAGAAAGTTACCACCAGTAAAGCATGCACTTCTTCCTTTTTTCTTAGGTTACCCAGAGAAAGTTTGTTTTCTTGGTTTCCCTCAGATAAAAAAGTCTGTCCCCAAATGCATTGTAGATTCTTTAAATACCCTGGTGCTGTTGTTTTTTAAAGGAAACTGATATATTTGGGGGAAGCTCATGGTCCCAAAGGAAATAAACCCTCCTTAGTCACTCTCTGCACCTGCTCCTGGGCTAACCATGAGTTCCTGTGTTCTGTGTGCCTCCTGCTGGAAATGAGCTCCAAAGTTGTTCCTGAGCACAATTCAGGGAGTGTTGTGTGCCTGACTGTGATGTCCCTCTGTATGCTTCTCACAGCAATATTTGGCTGTCACTTCCACTAACACAGAAGTCAACCTTGAGGACAACTCTTCCTTCGATGTATTTCTAGAGGTTAAGATGAAGTTACTCTGACCACACAGTAAGCCATCCCTTAGCTCTAGATGAGCAGCTGAACACTGAGTTTAGTGTGCAGTAGTCAGAAATAGAATTGTCTAATTGATCAGAGAAACAGAAGACATAAAGTTGAAATGCAGTAATGGAGAGAATTTGATAAAATATTCAAGCCTATCACTTCTTACATTTATATATGCAGTCCTCAAGAAGAGGAGAAAGGCTTGGAAAACCTAGAGTGCTTACCTGTGACAGAGCCTGGATCTCCTTCCACTAGTTTCATATGAATTACTGACACTTTTCCTGTCAAGAGTGTGCCCTAACCTCAGTATGAGGGAAAAGTCTATCCTAGGTTCCTGAGCTTAGCCAGCAGCTGATCATGGTAACCATCGAGAATTGCTCTTTCTCTTGCTGACATGTTTTACATTTTCTTTAAGTAAAACATGATATACTTGTCTTAAGAAAGGCAATCACAACAGGATAATTTTTATTTTTAGAAACATGATCAATTCCTAGAGTCTATAATTGTAAAGAGGATTCCCAGAAAAGCATCAGATGGATAGGGTGCCCATATAAGAAAGAAAATTTATGCATGTCCCAATTTTTAATTTTTTAAATATATTTTTATTGATATTTATTGAGTTCTACATTTTTCTCTGCTCTCATCCCTGCCTCTCCCTCCCTTCTTCAATTCTCCCCCAAGGTCTCCTTGCTCCCAATTTACTCAGGAGAACTTGTCTTTTTCTACTTGCTACTTCCCATGTAGATTAGATCGATGTAAGTCTCTCTTAGTGTCTGCATTGTTGTCTAAATTATCTGGGAGTGTGGTTTGTAGGCTGGCTTTCTTTGCTTTATGTTTAAAAACCACCTATGAGTGAGTCCATGTGATTAATTGTCTTTCTGTGTATGGGTTACCTCACTCAAAATAATGTTTTCTAGTCCCATCCATTTTCCTGCCTGATGAACAGGACCAGGCCTCTTATATTTCCAGGTTGGAATCCTATTATTCTGCCACCAATGTTATCTGCGGAGAAGCCTAATTTGTTGCCGATGTAGCAGATTCTATACCCTCAGAATTCCACAGCTTGACACTCAGCTCTATCCTTAATCCTAAAAGAGTAAGAAATTTGATTGCTACTGCCAAAAGTAATTCATGACCACAATGTATCAATAACTAAAGACATACAATTTGATTTCATAAAAGAGATTAAAGAACCTAACCCAACATCTATAACAACCCCTTCCAACAAACTGCCATTGCTTGTTTGTAGAAAATCAAGCTGGACTATAAAAGGGGCTTTTGTTTGCCCAAATCCTGTTGATTTGTGTTATACTGATGTGATGATAGCTTATTCCCAACTATTCTAAAAACAGTTCTAGTCCCTAAGGTTTAAGAGATATTTATATCATAATTTGTAGAGAGCTGTGTGGAGCTACACCTGGTGGTGCTGGCTCCCGCCCTCCGTGATCCCAAGTGTGTGCTCTCTGTAATAATCAACTTCCATTATGGCTAAGGCCTGATTCATGCTATTATCACGTAATGATTGTCAGCTGCTTGCATATGCGTGGACCTATGGGCAGTGCCCACCTGGCAATCCGGGGTTGGATGCTCAGACCTATTTAAGAGCTGGGAGAGGTTTGCCCAGAGAGAGGGAGAGAGTGAGAGAGGAGAAGAGAGAGAGAGAGATACAATTGTTAAAAAGGTCCTGAATAAAACTGCAGCAGGAAGAGCTCCAGTGTTGCATCTTCCTTGCTGATCAAGGTGGGAGTGACAATAATGTATTGCTACAGTTTGTCCTATTTGCTTTATAAAAAAGAATCATGTCAATGGAGGTGGTGACTGGTAAACATCTGGTCCAGTTATGGCCTGCTCTGAGGCATCCTGAATCAGCATCACTTCCTTCGAAGCAGTCCTTTTGAAAAGGTGACAATAATCCTAAAAAGACTGATTTGATAGTCAAAGGGACACTCCTAGTGATTATTTGTCAGCAAGTATCCAGGCTAATCTCTCTGTCATCTCAGTCTAAGGGCAGCTTCCTGCTTCTCCAGGATTTATGACACATTCAGGATGTGGTTGCAACACTGTGTCTTGCACAATAATAGACTGCAGAGTCTTCAGATATCAGGCTGCTGAGCTCCATGTAGACTGTGCTGGAGGATTTGTCTGCAGTCAATGTGGCCTTGTCCTGGAACTTCTGAGCATATTTAGTTTCACCATCTGATGGATCAATCCATCCAATCCACTCCAGTCCCTGCCCAGGCTTCTGCTTCACCCAGTGCATATAGTAGCTAGTGAAGGTGTATCCTGAAGCCTTGCAAGACATCTTCACTGAAGCCCCAGGCCTCACCAGCTCAGCCCCAGACTGTGGCAGCTGGATCTGTGAGTTCACACCTGCAGAGAGAAAGGCAAAGTGGATGCCATTGTCACCGGAGAGTGTGGAAATCTGCAATTGGGGAGAGTGTTACCTGTAACTGCTGCCAATAGGAAGAGGACAATATAGCTCAATCCCATGGTGAGGACCTTGTGTGCTCAGTGACTGTGGAGAGGACACTGATCATATGATGTTATGGTGTGTGCATGTCCCTGTATTAACCACCATACGTTCATGTGATTTGCATATTCATGAGCAGGGAACTTCTTAAATAAAGACCTAGTCCAGTTGGAGAAAAAGAAGGTACAGGGCACCTGGGTCAGGTAGCAAGATGATGAGGTTCAAAACCTACTCCTTTCTGGGAAAATGATCTCATACTACTTCCTTGAGCACTGTCGAGACCCTCTGTAAATCACATCAGGGCCTAAGATCTCAATTGAATTCAGGCCTGAAACATTTACTTTGCTTTGAGACAAGGTTATCAGAATGATTTATAAGAGGTGACTGTGATTATGAAGATGATAGCCATTAGTAATTCCAAAACCTGCTAAATTTTCAGAATTTGTAGCCTCCTTTCAGATAGATACAATTTATATTTGCCTTTGCATCTTGTTACATAAAAACTGACATAAATGACCAAAAGGGAACATACCATAAAAACATTTGTATATCAAAGTTTATTACATCACTTTCTCTAATAACTGAATTATGGAAACAAATATAATTGTAAACAGATGATACCAGCGAGAAAATGTGTTTATATATGCAATACAAAAGAAATATTTTATCTAAAGGGAATAAAGAAATGGCATCACTCTCAGGAAATTCAGTGCAACTGTAGATAGCTATATTAGTTAAAGACCAATTTAGAAATGCAGACATTATAAGATTATTTCATTATTAGTTTTTAGATCTTGTGACAAAATGTTTACATATACCAATACATAAAAATGTTTAAAAGAAACTGTCTAGCATAGTAAGTGGAAAAACAGGTGGGTCAAGTGATAAAAGAGTAGAGATTTTTCAGGAAATTTACATAGTCTACGATACCATTTTGAGTGAGAATTCTAAACATATATTAAAATAGTTTCAGTTTTCAAGATGACTTTGCTTATTCTTAATTATTTATGGATGTATGATATATATTATGATCAAATCTACCACAAATATGTCTCTCTGGCTCCACTTGAGACCTTCCAATTAATCTCTTTCCCATATTCCTGACCTTTTTTTCTTCATTAACACAGTGAATCCAATCAGTGCTATATGCACACATAGAGGTGGGATCATTCTCAAGTACATAGAGAACCTACAGAATCCATACAAAGAAAAGTGATTATAATTTCCTCATCAGTCTTGAAAAGCAAACAGTCTTCCACGTTTCTGTGGGCCTCCATGAGTCCCTCTCCATCATGTTGCAATACTTTAAAATATTATTGTATTTTATTTAATGATGAGAACAGTGCACACATGCACCAAGGGGGATGTATTTATTCCTGGGGCAATTTAAGAAATTAAATTTTTGTATTTTACAATGTGGCTGCATGCAATCAAAATAGTATTGTTAAGGCTGCCAGTAGACACCTTTACGTGCTCAGCAATTTCACAGGTTTCAGTCTGTCTTTGTGGTTGGCTGGATTTGTCCATGTCTTGTGCTGGAAACTATAGTGACTGTTAGCTCATGTGTGCAATGATCAAGTAAAGTAGTAACATTAGAATTCCATGACTTTCTGCCCTATATTCTTGATCTTACTTTCATTCCAATGCCTCTTT
Organism: Neodon shergylaensis; assembly: GCA_025134845.1. Taxonomy (NCBI): domain Eukaryota; kingdom Metazoa; phylum Chordata; class Mammalia; order Rodentia; family Cricetidae; genus Neodon; species Neodon shergylaensis. The sequence goes on from JABTXL010009188.1 coordinate 994,864, forward strand.
GTGATGGTCATTGTGCTTTAGCTGGGAGGTTAAATGACTCATCTGAGAGTGTGTACTCAAACATTCATTTTCAGCACTTTGATTAGTCATGAATATCTGCATTAATCATGAAACACAGCACAGAAGAAATTCTGCGATCAAGGCTGAGAGCAGCATCAACTTATTGGGAATAGACATAGATATTTTAAGGCAGTTTGACAATATGGCCATTAGCAATACAAGTAGGGTCTACTAGGTAAGTAGTATGTCACATCCAGTCATGGGTATTTTTTAACAAGTTTAATAAGAATGAATACTTTGCTATGAATCTGACCACAAATACAAGTAGAAAGTAGTTCACTATTACATAACTACTAGGCGCAAGTGGATACATGTTAGCTGATGTCTGATATTGTAGACCATGAGGTCAGCTACTGTATAAGGTCACTGATGCTTTTTCTCTCCCTTCAGGCTGTTAACACATTTTTGCACTAGAAAACTTACCAAGCAGGGAGAATTTCCTGTTCAGTTCCATGTTGGTTTCTCTATGCCCTACAACTAAAGTCCTCAACTCACAGGGAAGTATAGACTGAATCAACTTTGTTGTTCTCTTTTTACCTGAGAATGATTATAAATAAGAAAACAAACTACAGCAAATGCAGGTATGTGCTGGGGAAAGAATGTTTACAGGTTGATGTAAGAATAAATTAGTGTAGTTACATTGGAAATCAGTTTGTAGATTTTCACAAACAATAATCAATAAGACTATGCTGTGTCCCAGCCATATCCCTCCCAAGCATGTGCTCAATGACTCTGTATCTTATTAAAGAGTCAGTTCTGTGTCCATGTTATTGGTGTTCTATTCACAGCAGGTGGAAGATAGAAAAACCTATATTTCCAACAAAGGACAAATATATAATGAAAATGTTGGTTTATAAACAATGGAATAATAAGCAATAGTAAAATATGAACTAAGAAATCAATAGATAAGTGGATGGAACTGGAAAGATATGCTGAGTGAGGTCACCCTGGTCCACAAAGACAAATGCTACATGTTCTCACTTATATGTGATTGCAAGATGTGAATATTTAGTTTGTGTGTTTAATTTATATAAACCAAGAGAAGTAAAATTGGCCATTGGGATCTGAGGAATTAAAGTCAAGGATATACTAAAATATAGATGAAAGGAAAGATCAGAAAAACTTCAAAAAAGAATTTGAAACATGAAATCTTTTGCAAAATTGAGACATTAAGTGTTGGTATAAGAGAAGCACAATTTAAGTTGTAATAAAATCATATTAAAATGAGGATCCTGAAACATAAGTAAACATATAAATATAAAGGATATAGAATGCATTTCCATGACACAAGAAAACAAGAACATGAAAGTAGACTATGAAATAAAAGAAATTTAAATTATAATGTTATTTTTATATCAAAATTTCAGGAAAATTTCCTAGGTGCCTAGTTTTACATTTGAAACTTTCTATGTGTTGACTGAATGAATTTGTGATCAGATTTTGGTGTGGTTTTATGGATCTATTGATACAGTATTGTTATCAAAAATTATATTTTAAAGAAAATTGTATGAAAACTAGTGAGATGTAGATAAACTTGTCATTTAGTTATTAGCATTGCCCCTGCGGTTTTTCTGATCATGTTCTATGGATATAAGAGATACATGCTTCCAGAAATATGAGTTAGACAGCTCATGAATGAGATTTGTAGACCATGAGGTCTGCTACTGTATAAGATCCTTGATGTCTTTTCTCTCCCTTCAGGCTGCCTAGCTCCTTGCTACACAAGAAAAATGGGCCAGCAGGGAGAATTTTCTGTTTAGTACAAAGTTGGTTTCTAATGAACTAATGAGTATTTCATAGCTGCATGGGTGAACTTTTCTGCTCCCAGAAACCATGAGTTATTAATGAACCCCTCTGTATGGGCACAAGACAGCTCTCTGTGATTTAATAATCAGGGAGGCCCCACAGGTATTGAGAACAGTATGAGGTATTGCCAGTGTTCTTATTTGTCTACATTAGCTCAAATGTTAGACCTTGTTTCTGAGAAAGAATTTAAAATATGAATAAATCTTAAGAGCTAGAAGTGATGCATAACTCTAAGGAAAGAGTGTCTTCCAGACACTACAGGACTGATGCACATATGAAGTCAGAGACTGGAAAACATGCCAAGTCTGCACAGATTCCATCCTAATGGGGTCCCAATGTTGGGATAAGAACACAGACACAGGCTTTCTTTCATCCCCTAACCAAGACGTTTTATAATTGATACTTCCTTGCAAAGGAAATGTTTGTTTTCTCTGTTGAAGTATTATTGGGTGTACTTACTTCACTCAGGACTGGACACAAGTCTTTCAGTAGATGGCTAACACAGAATGAATGCAATATTTTACAGATATTTTCTCTGATTTCACATTGTGCATTATTTCTTCAGTCTTACTCAACTTTTACCTATATAACATAGATTCATTTTGAGTGTTGTTATGGTTATATATATGTAAGTTCCTGTTTTTATTCTTACATAAATGCTTTTTTTTGTTTTTTTTTTTTTTTTCGAGATAGGGTTTCTCTGTGGTTTTGGAGCCTGTCCTGGAACTAGCTCTTGTAGACCAGGCTGGTCTCGAACTCACAGAGATCCGCCTGCCTCTGCCTCCCAAGTGCTGGGATTAAAGGCGTGCGCCACCACCGCCCGGCTCTTAAATAAATGCTTTTTATTTTAATTTTTCCTTTTGACTGTTTGCTTTCTACAGAGAGAAGGAAAGGGTGTGAAATTGGGGGAGATTCAGTAATCAGAATATATTGTACAATTTTTTTTTTCAAAAAATGTATAAAGTAAATAAAACTGAATAAAATTTTGAAAAGAATATACAAACCAGTGAGGAGTTTGACAAGGATGACCATGAAAACATCATATTTTAATCACAGCTGGTGCAGGTCAGTTTACAGACTTTAAGAAAGGAAACCACAGAGGATACAGAATTCCTGCCACACTTCACCTCATCTCTCTAATGGAAATTCTTAGCTTCATTGTGCCCCCTGGTGGTCCTTTGCTGCATTGCAAGTTGATATGTCATGGCTCACACTGAAGTTGCACAGTCTTGTTTAACTTGTAACATAGGCATTAAACACAGTGTTCCGCTGCATATGTAAATGGGTTTTAATTATCCTGGAGATGCTGAATAGATGTTTCAGATTGATTTTAGGTTATGCCTATGTAATTATCAACGTCCCTCTCAAATCGAGGTTTCACCCTGGTGACAGTTGTATGTATCCACAGGAAAGAGCAGAATCTTGGCTGCCTTCATTATTCTATACCTGGGACAGAGCACTTGAAGTCATAGAATCACACAGTCTTGAGTTTAGTTCATGCTCCCACATGTTTACAGACACAAGAGCCAACAGAAAGAGGAAACACCACTGTGGTACTTATAGATCAGTTAACAACTTCAGAAAAATGTATGAAGAAGGAAGTAGATATCTAGTGAATGTATTGGAAGACATTGCTGTGTGATCAGATGTTACAGTCTGCCATGGCCTGGCAGCATTCTCTAAGCTGGGCAACATGGAGGTCTCCCTGCACACAGCAAAAGTTTCCTGCTTTCTACTTAGGCTTATCCAGAAGACGTCTCGAGGCACAGGATTCCTGACTTAACTCAAGGGTTACCCTTAGCAAATCTCCTGCAAATGTTCTTCCTTTGATGACAGACATAATAATTAGGCAAGTCTTCTAGCAATTTTGATAGGGCCATGCTTCTACTAATTTAACTGTATGATAGAAGCTTGCAACCTAATGCAAATCGTGGAATCTCCCCAGACAACCCAATTCTCCATATCCCCATACTCTGGAATAAAGTTGAAGTTTTCATCAAAAACAGTCTCCCAGAGGGCTGTCTCCATTTCCATTAAAAGGTACTTACACAGCTTTCTTTCAACACTTCTGCCCCTTTGTTCTCAATGTCTGCTGGACAACAGGCCTGGGTGGATAACAGGACACAGACAGATTGTATACCATGCCTCAATCTGTTTCTCATGCTGCAGTTTTGACAGGGCTCATAAGTATGGTTCCATTCTACCTCGACTTGGTTATGGTCAGCATTTCAAATACCAGACATGGTTAATATCTAGACCTGATATTTCATGTGTGAAGAAGTAGATCTGTTTAGACAATATATGTCAGAAAATGTGTTAGTAAAGCTTTTTAGGAGCTGAATGTTTTCACTGATGAAGACTGTTTCGTATTGTCCTCCAAGGAGTGAGAGAAGCTACTAGCACTATGTAAGATTTTGTGTGCATGTGTGGTTAAATGTCAAAAATGGAGTTTATCAAAAATAAAACAAAAATGTGGCTATAGAAAGTGAGGCTATTCACCCATGTTTTTCAGGATCGCAAATCATATGGACCTAACATTGCAGGATAAAGGATACTGGGACCAGTCCAATGCGTGGCTTCTCTTCAATCACAAGTCAGAATTTATATGATGTTCTCTGAACTGTAAGAACACTGAGAAACACCCTGACAATAAAATTCTCTTTTCATGTAAAGGAGCAGTTATCCCTACAGTCCAGGGTACTGCAGGAAGTGGTGGTGTTCCCTTGGATTTCAGAATCCCTGTTCTCCTGGGTAAAGTGCATGATGATGTGCTTCATAAACCAGCATCATGGGATGCTAGTGGCTATTGTGAGTGTGAATGTTCAAAAATTTTGGCTGGTTGAACAGTGTGGATTTACAACGATATTTTCCTCTCATCACTAGATTCATGCACTAAAACCTTGACACAGTGACATCATAAAAAGAATGCATAAGTTTTTTTTCTAAGTTAAACTAATATGAAGATCACAGGCTGAGCTGCGGCAATGTGTGTTGAGCTGGGCAGTTTTCCTTAAAATGCATGCACACATTGATGTCTAGCATTCTCACTCACACTTTACTGTTTGTATATATCCATATTTCTCTGCCGGGGCTCGCTTTCACTCATCAGAATTCTCAGCAGTTCTTTCTCTCACTGTGCTATAATTGATGCTTTTCAACATTGTTGAAGGCCTGAGAACCATTTGCACTATTCATAACACTCTTTGCAAAAAGTATTGTATCTGGAACCTAGTTCTGATCTCCCCTCTCTGAGTCACTCAAAGATTGATACAGCATGATTTCTTCAGTGGTCATATACCTCAGGTGCAGGACCAAATGTTTAAATATGTCTCTAGAGAGTTGTACAATGTCCTCCAGCAAAAGTTACAAACAAGATCTGCAGTTTATTCTCCAGTAAAATTCATGAATTTTATGAATCAGCATCATCAAGTACAAGAATGTTGTTGTCTTTGTCAAATAGTGATATCTTGAACCTTCTCAGCTGAAGAAAGATGATCCAATTCACTTCTGTTCATGGTAAATCATTCACTTTGTATTGTTTTATTGACAGAGTAAAGAATTGCACATTATTGCACAGGAGAGTGAGAACATTGATATAAATGAGTAAATACTGATGCATCTCAGAACTGGGTGACTCTTAGAGGTGAAACAATTTTGATGTTAGTTGAAACAGGCCTGTGTTTCCAGGAACAGATAATAAGTGACAACTTGACTTAGAGAAAATGAAATTTAACCAACAATATGAAGAGTCTGAATCTTAGAGATCTACACTGGACCATGAATCCTGTCCTGATGATGTCATGTAAGACAATGAGAAATATATTTCTCATTGATGGAAAATGAATTATAATCTTTGATGTCAGTTACAAAGATTTGTTTGACTGTGATTGTGCTTGAGTACCTCTGAAAGGGAACACTTTTCTATAATGACTCTGTCCATGTTGTGATAAAAACATCTGTGCAGAATAACATTTAAAAATTGTCATATATTCTACCAGATTATAAGAGATGGAATCAACAGTGCAGTAGGAAACTGACCAGAAATTGCTGGGAACCGTCCAACCAGCTTATTCACATTCCATCCAGAAATATTAGTAAACATGTTTAGTCTATACACAATATCCTCATTTATTGAAAAAATCAATACACAACATTGGAGGGGATTCTAGCATGTTTATTTAAATATTCTTTTTTTAATATATACATATATATTATGTGAATGTACATTTCTTAAGCAATCCTGCCATTCTCCCGTTTGTCATAAGTTTTTTTCTTGTTTTAATTATTATTTTTTATTGAAAAAAATTTTCCGCCTCCTCCCAGCCTCCCATTTCCCTCCCCCTCCTCTTACTCCTCTCCCCCATCCCCCACTCCTCTCCCCCTCCCTCTCCAGTCCAAAGAGCAGTCAGGGTTCCCTGCCCTGTGGAAAGTCCAAGGTCCTCCCCCCCCATCCTGGTCTAGGAAGGTGAACATCCAAACTGGCTAGGCTTCCACAAGGCCAGAACATGAAGTAGGAACAAAACCCCATGCCATTGTCCTTGGATTCTCATCAGCCCTCATTGTCCGCCATGTTCAGAGAGTCCAGTTTTATCCCATGCTTTTTCAGTAACAGTCCAGCTGGCCTTGGTGGGCTCCCAATAGATCAGCCCCACTGTCTCAGTGGGTGGGTGCACCCCTCGTGGTCCTGACTTCCTTGCTCATGTTCTCCCTCCTTCTGCTCCTCATTGGGACCTTGGGAGCTCAGTCTGGTGCTCCAGTGTGGGTCTCTGTCTCTATCTTCATCCATCACCAGATGAAGGTTCTATGGTGATATGCAAGATATTCATCACTATGGCTATAGGATAGGGTCATTTCAGGTTGCCTATCCTCAGCTGCCCAAGGAACTAAATGGGTTCATCGCCCTGGGTACCAGGGAGCCCCCCTAGGTTCAAGTCTCTTGCCAACCCTAAGATGGCTACCTTAATTAAGATTTGTGCTTCCCTGCTCCCCTATCCAACCTTCCTTTATCCCAATTATCCCATTTCCCCAAGTTCCCCCCATCCTCCCCCTCTCACTTTTCTCTCTCCATCTCCCCTTACCGCCATCCCACCCCACCCCCAAGGTCCCAATTTTTTTTTGCCCGGCAATTCTGTCTACTTCCCATATCCAAGAGGATAACTATATGTTTTTCTTTGGGTTCACCTTCTTATTTAGCTTCTTTAGGATCTGAAATTGTAGACCCAATGATGTTTATTTATGGCTAGAAACCAATTATGAGTGAATACATCCCATGTTCGTCTTTTTGGGTCTGGGTTACCTCACTCAGGATAGTGTTTTCTATTTCCATCCATTTGCATGCAAAATTCAAGAAGTGATTGTTTTTTTACCACAGAGTAGTACTCTAATGTGTATGTATTCCACACTTTCTTCATCCATTCTTCCATTGAAGGGCATCTAGGTTGTTTCCAGGTTCTGGCTATTACAAATAGTACTGCTACAAACATAGTTGAACAAATGCTTTTGTCATATGATAGGGCATCTCTTTGGGTATATTCCCAAGAGTGGTATTGCTGGGTCCAGGGGTAGGTTGATCCCGAATTTCCTGAGAAACCGAAACACTGGTTTCGAAAGTGGTTGCACAAGTTTGCATTCTCACCAGCAATGGATGAGTGTACCCCTTCCTCCACAACCTCTGCAGCTAAGGCTGTCATTGGTGCTTTTGATTTTAGCCATTCTGACAGGTGTAAGATGATATTTCAAAGTTGTTTTGATTTGCATTTCCCTGATCGCTAAGGAGGTTGAGCATGACCTTAAGTGTCTTTTGGCCATTTGAACTTCTTCTCTTGAGAACTCTCTGTTAAGTTCAGTGCGCCATTGTTTAATTGAGTTAATTAGCATTTTGAAGTCTAGTTTCTTGAGTTCTCTATAAATTTTTGAGATCAGACCTTTTTCTCTTGCAGGGTTGGTGAAGATCTTCTCCAAGTCAGTTGGTTGCCTTTTTGTCTTAGTGACAGTGTCCTTTGCTTTACAGAAGCTTCTCAGTTTTAGTATGTCCCATTTATTCAATGTTGCCCTTAATGTCTGTTCTGCTGGAGTTATATGTAGGAAGCAGCGATCGCCTGTGCCAATATGTTGCAGGGTACTTCGCACTTTCTCTTCTATCAGGTTCAGGGTGTTCAGATTGATATTGAGTTCTTTGATCCATTTGGACTTGAGTTTTGTGCATGGTGATAGATATGGGTCTATTTTCATTCTTTAACAGGTTGACATCCAGTTGTGCCAGCACCATTTATTGATATGCTTTGTTTCTTCCATTGTATACTTTTATCTCCTTTATCGATAATGAGATGTTCATAGCTTTGTGGGTTAAAATCTGGGTCTTCTATACGATTCCATTGGTCGACTTCTCTGTTTTTATGCCAATACCACACTGTTTTCATTACTGTAGCTCTGTAATAGAGTTTGAAGTCAGGGATGGTAATGCCTCCAGAAGTTCCTTTATTGTATAAGATTGTTTTGGCTATCCTGGTTTTTTTGATTTTCCATATAAAGTTGATTATTGTCCTCTCAAGATCTGTGAAGAATTCTGCTGGGACCTTGATGGGGATTGCATTGAATCTATAAATTGCCTTTGGTAGAAATGCCATTTTTACTATGTTGATCCTCCCAAACCAAGTGCAAGGGAGATCCTTCCATTTTCTGGTACCCTCTTCAATTTCTTTCTTCAATGCCTTAAAGTTCTTGTCAAATAGATCTTTCACTTCCTTGGTTAGAGCTACCCCAAGATATTTTATGCTGCTTGTGGCTATCGTGAAAGGTGATGCTTCTCTGATTTCCCTCTCTGCTTCCATATCCTTAGTGTATAGGAGGGCAACTGATTTTTTTGGAGTTGATCTTGTATCCGGCCACATTACTAAAGGTGGTTATCAGCTTTAGGAGTGATTTGGTAGAGTTTTGGGGGTCGCTTATGTACACTATCATATCATCTGCAAATAACGAAAGTGTAACTTCTTCCTTTCCAATTTGAATCCCCTTGATCCCCTTATGTTGTCTTATTGCTATTGCTAAAACTTCAAGTACTATATTGAAGTGGTATGGAAAGAGTGGACATACTTGTCGTGTTCCTGATTTTAGTGGGATGGCTTTGAGTTTCTCTCCGTTTAATTTGATGTTAGCTGTTGGTTTGCTGTAAATAGCTTTTATTATATTTATGTATGACCCTTGTATCCTTAATCTCTCCAAGACTTTTATCATAAAGGGATGTTGAATTTTGTCAAATGCTCTTTCAGCATCTAATGAAATGATCATATGTATTTTTTTCTTTCTGTGTATTTATATGATGGATTACATTGATAGATTTTCGTATGTTGAACCAGCCCTGCATCTCTGGGATGAAGTCTATCGAGCAGGCCTCAAGATCCCCCAAAAGGGAGCCTGGGCACCTTCAGCTTGTGCTCCAGGGTCTCCTGTGCTCTACTGGACACTGCCCTGCCTGCCACGTTCTTCCTTTTATCCCTGGTTCATTGAGCTACCTGGCGTCCCTGTTTAGGTACTGAGGAGTTCCATCTAAATGGGTGAGTGTGTGCTATTCTGGGGCAGATTGTCCCGGAAGAAAGCACAAACCCCCCTCCCCCAGCTCCTTCTGCAGTGCTGTATTTCTTACACACAACCCCCCACAAGCTTGTATTGTCTGCAAGGTCATTTCCTCAGGAACATTTTTCTGCCCCTACACAAAGGCCACCCACCCAGAGCAGTGAGTGCCTGCATACCGGGCAGGCCTCAAGGACCCCTGAAAGGGAGCGTGGGCACCTTCATCTTGCAAGGCAGGGTCTCCTATGTTCTACTCATCCCCACCCTGCGCTCCAAGTTCCCCCTTTTGTCCGCGGGTCATTGGACTACCAGGCATCCATGTTTCAGTGCTGAGGAGTTCCAGCTGGACAGGACGGTTCCTGCTTCTACACTGAAGATATACTCCTAGATAGTCAGTCACAACAAAGACTGGACCAAGATACCAGGCCTCTCCTGGCTCCATTTGAAGGAAGAGATGGGAAGGCACCAATGCAAGAATTCCTCCAACAACCTGAAAGGCAACATGACATCAACAGAATCCAGGGATCCCGAAATAAGAAGAATTGTACACCCTAGTCCAGAAGAATTAGAAGAAATCGACTCAAAAGTGAATATATGAAAATAATAGAGGACCTTAAACAGGAGGCGAAAACCTGACATAAACAATTAGAGATTACAAACAAAAAGGTAGAGAAAATGAATAAATCACTCAAAGATACCAAAGAAAACCAAGAGAAACAAGAAAAAGCAATCAAACAGGTAAGGGAAGCGGTTCAAGACTTGAAGAATGAAATGGAAGTAATGAAGAAAACACAAACCGAGGGAAGGATGAAGATGGAAAATCTGGGTAAATGAACAGGAACTACAGAGACAAATACTACCAACAGATTCCAAGAGATAGAAGAAAGAATCTCAGACATTGAAGATACCATAGAGAAAATAAACACACTGATCAAAGAAAACAGCAAAACCAACAAATTCTCATCACAAAATATTCAGGAAATCTGGGACACAATAAAAAGACCAAACCTAAGAATAATTGGGATAGAAGAAGAAGAAGTACAGCTCAATGGTCCAGAAAATATATTTAATAAAATTATAGAAGAAAACTTTCCCAACCTAAAGAAAGATATTCCTTTGAAGGTTCAAGAAGCATACAGAACACCGAATAGACTGGATCAAAAAAAAAATCTCCTCGCCATATAATAATCAAAACACAAAACATACAGAATAAAGAAAGAATATTAAGAGCTGCAAAGGAAAAAAGCCAAGTTACTTATAAAGGTAAACCTATCAGACTTACACCGGACTTCTCTATGGAAACCATGAAAGCCAGAAGGTCCTGGATAGATGTACTGCAGAAACTAAGAGACCATGGATGCAAGCCCAGACTACTATACCCAGCCAAGCTTTCGTTCACTATAAATGGAGAAAACAAAATTTTCCAGGATAAAAACAAATTTAAACAATACGTAGCCACAAATCCAGCCTTACAGAAAGTAATAGAATGAAAATCACAAACCAAGGAGTCCAACAATGACCACAATAACAGACATCTAGAGACCCTTCACCAGCACAACTCAAAGAAAGGAAACACACAAACTCTACTACTACTAAAAAAGAGACCGGAGTTAACAACCACTGGTCATTAATATCACTTAATGTCAGTGGACTCAACTCACCTATAAAAAGGCACAGGCTAAGAGATTAGATACGAAAACAGGATCCAACATTCTGGTGTTTACAAGAAACACACCTCAACCACAAAGACAGACATGTACTCAGAGTAAAGGGCTGGGAAAAGGCTTATCAAGCAAATGGACCTAAGAAACAAGCAGGTGTGGCCATACTAATTTCTAACAAAGTTGACTTCAAACTTGAATCAATCAGAAGAGATGGAGAGGGACATTTTATACTCATAACAGGAACAATTCATCAGGATGAAGTCTCAATCCTGAATATCTATGCCCCTAATATAAAAGCACCCACGTACATAAAAGAAACATTACTAAAACTCAAGGCGGCCATCAAACGCACATACTAATAGTAGGTGACTCGAACACTCCTCTCTCACCAATGGACAGGTCAATCAGACAGAAACCTAACAGAGAAATAAGAGAATTAATGGAGGTAATGAATCAAATGGACCTAACAGACATCTATAGAACATTCCACCCAAATAGGAAAGAATATACCTTCTTCTCTGCAGCTCATGGAACCTTCTCGAAAATTGACCACATACTCGTTAACAAAGCAAACTTCCACAGTTACAAAAAAAAATATAAGTAACCACCTGTGTCTTATCAGATCACCATGGATTAAAGTTAGAATTCAACAACAAGGCCACCCCCAGAAAGCCTACAAACTCATGGAAACTGAACAGTCAACTACTGAACCACACCTGGATCAAGGAAGAAATAAAGAAAAAAAATTAAAGTCTTCCTTGAATTAATTTAAATATTCTTTAGTTAAAACTATTTTAAGCAATATATTCTGATCATACTTATTCTTTTTTCCCAACTGTTTCTAGATCTTCCTTACTTTCCTATTAATTGAATTGTATAGCCTTTCTTTCTTTCAATCTTTAAAAAACAACCCCATCTTTCTTTGTATCTCTGACTCTCTATCTCTGTTTCTTTCTCTCACAGACAGGCTCACAAAAATACAAGAATCAGAAACCAAAATATATAAATAAATTCAGTAAGACAATAAAATACCCAATAAAGTTAAAGAAACATCTATAAAAATACCACTTTGTGATTTATTGATGTTAGTATAAGACCTACTGGGAAGTATGTTCAATTCAGCCAGTGAAATTCACCTCAAGGGCACTAAATTTTTTGTTGAATGTTCATACCAATTGCAGATAGTTTTGTCATTAGGATTGGGAGTCCTGTCTATTTTCCCTCTTGGTAGTAGAATCCCGTGTGACTTGAACATGTGCAAGACCTGTGTCTACTTCCACAGTCTAGTTAGTTCATATGTGCATCAATCCTATTGTGTCTGGAAGAGACTGTTTCCTTGGATTCATTCAACACCTCTGGCTCTTAGAGTCTTTCCAGCTCTTCTTCTACTTCTGTCCCTGAGTCCTGAGGAGAACGTTTTTTTAAGACAACACATTTATAACTAAGTGGTTCAATATAGTTGTCCATTTGAGATTCTTTATGTTATTTCCCATATCCTGAAAGAAGAAGCAACACTAATGATACTTGTGTGAAGTACAGATTAATATAGGCATATTAATATATGTATAGGCATACAGGCATGTCATTGGGAATTATTTTATTGTTCCATTCCTTTAGCACAGTTCAATTCCCAAACAAGTTATACACCACAGGTTGAAAACCATGGCTTTAACACAACATTAGTTTTCCCATAAGCAACCTCACTACAATTTCTAGAACATTCTAGTAGTTTCAAGCATGGTTTACGTTCATGGAGTGGTCTTTAAATCTAGTCAAGGAATTGTTGATTTCTCCCCCAATATTTGTGCCATTAATGAATACACAAGCATAACTAACATGCAGATCAGCATTGTAAGTCACAGATTGTAGTTAGGTTTATTATTACATTTCTCCTTGGAGAGCCTATGAAGTACCTTCTACTGCTATGAACAGCAGTCATTAGATAAGATGTCCAGTAAGGCTCAAATGCAAATTCTCCATTTTCAATGAGATATATAAGATTTGTCTTTAGCAATAGTGCTTTACCATCAGTTTGTGGAGAGCAATTAATAGCCTTGGTGATACCCTGAGTTATTTTGTAATTTACATGAAGAAATTTTGGCCAATGATACAATTTATGAATATTTGTCCAGGAATGACAATTTCCAAATATACAGTAGTTTACTGAAAATTAATGTTGCAATAATTTGGAATTTGCCCTTTTGGGGATTTGAGGCCAAACTGAGTGGAAACACAACCCTAAACCACCTGGATTAGGAACAAGGCACCCTTAATACTTAGAAAAAACTGTTGGAGACCAGCATCAGCAAAGATACCATTTAACAGGGTAGAGGCATGGAGATTAGAAAAGTCAGTAATGAGTATGAGTACACACATGAAAATGATAAAATAAAAGCATAGGATAGTATCGAGAGGGAGTTCCAGTGAATACTGAATTTTGCCTGTATTTAATTTTCCATACAATTTTATACCCCCAATGCAATAGGGGGAAGAAGACAAGCAAAAGCTTTAACATGATACAAAGGACAACTAGAACAGTTATTTGCTTCAATACTTCAAGACATCAAGCTATTAGCACTCTGTTCTTTAGGAAGTGAACACACCCTAGACCAAGTTTCCTGAAGGCATACACTCCCAAGCTGAAAACTCCAGTTTCAAAATAAGGAGCAGAGGTATGATTAAAAATCCGGATCATTAGTCAGGGTCGAGTGGATCTACCTACATGGGGCATCTTAATGTCAAGAGGACCAAGTAAACACATTCTAGGTCAGGATTTGTAGTCACACTTCTCAACAATTTGTGGGAAGCAAAAACTCTCTGACTTTCAGACAAGATAGAAATAGGTTCACATTTTTTGGAACTCCACAAAATTCTTAGCAACAGATTCTCATTTCTTGATATTTTTTAAAAGGGACTTAATTTGTGTATCAGAAAGCCAGGGCTCTGAAATAAATAGTGTAGAGAAATTCCCAGAGGCTAACAGGAAAACTGTGTCTACTCCCAAACCCATAAATTGTATGAGGAAGGCATAGAGTTGAGAAGCAGCCGGACCTACTGTCCAGCTGTCAACTAAGGCTGTGTCAATGTGCTCTCTGTGCACAGTAGTATGTAGCAGTATCTGGAGCATACACACTGGTAATCTTGAGGAATACCCAGTTGTTGATGTCCTTGGAGACTGTGAGCCAGATCTTCAGGGGTGTGTTGTAAAACTTAGTATCATCCCACCAAACTTTTGCAAGCCACTTCACACCCTTTACTGAGGAGGACAAATCTAGCCCACTCCTATAACAGAAGTTCTCAGTGAAAATCCAGAGAAAGAGCAGGTCAGACTGAGATCCTGGGAAGGTTGCAACAGCTCAGGCCAGATTCCTTCAGAGTAAGCCGGGACAAGACTACTGTGGAGAAAGGAAGCAGAAGATAAGGTTGGAATAAGTGATAATATAGAAGTCTTTACCTTAGTGAGCCTTGACACTCACATGCAGGGATAATCAGCAGCAGTAATGATGAAGGAAGTCTGTCCATGGCTGCACACCATTGAGTACTCAGATCCAGCTTTGGCTTTTCAACCCAGGGTTGATTGGATCCAGGAGAAACTTGCATTCCATGCCAGGTAATGGCTTTGATAAGGGACTTAAATGTTAGGACTCAGGGGGAGTGAGTCTGTGAGGGGAGGCACAGAAACCCTCATGGGAGTTCACCTTTTCCCACAAAGAAATTAGCCCAACTGGTAGAGCCAGGCCTTCCATGTACAATACATCTGATGTGTCCTGTGTGAATGCAGCAGAGAAGAGTAGGAGCCCTTGCAGGCTGGCAGCTAGGCAGTCTATAATTGCATGTGAGAGAGTGATATTTCATTGACAACTAATCTCTTAAGTTCCAGACTCATGTATTTGAGATTTCTATTTATTCAATATTAGTAGCTTCATCTTTATACTGCCCTCTGATTCTTTAAAACAGCACCAACAGAAAACATAAACTCTAGGAAAAGACATGATTAGTTAGCTCATTTCTCTAAGACCTCAAGCATACTGGAGGAGGGCCAGAAGTACAGAAGACACTGAAAGTCACCACACAGGGCCTAGAATTTTATGTGCTGGTACTGTGATGTTAAAATACAATGTAATCTATTTTCTTGCCACTGTGGATGATTTAGAGTTAAGAAAGACAATGCTTTGCCTAACTTTCAACATCATTGACAATGATTTTTTGATATGAACATGACTGGAAATATAGAAAAAAATGAGTAAACTGATTTTTTAAAGATCTATGTCATAATGATCAACTCATTTTTATGAATAAACTATCTTTTTATTTAAATGTTTAAAATATAAAGACATCAAGATATGTCTAAAGCATGAGGTTGCACTTACCACAAAGTTATAGTAACACTGTATAAAGAAACCAAATCCTCAATGCTAAGAGCCAGCTGAGGCACTGAACCCTCATGGAAGGATGGGAAATAGACCTCCACCTACAATTGGTTCATTTTCCAAGACATTTCAATGACACAATAACTTTTCATTTATGGTTAAATTATTTATAGTGAAATAGGAATGTATCTGACATTATCTCCATGAGATTCAAAGATCATTATAAATGTCCTCATCAAAGGCAGGCAGTAGAATTGTTACACAAGAAACAAAAGAATACTGGAATGGATGATAACAGGAGCAAAGATTCTCTTTCTGATTTCTGGCTATTATGTGTAAAGTAACAGCAAACATTATTGAGTGAGTGTCTCTAGTACAATGTAGAGTCATTTGGGTATATGCTCCATAGTGGTACAGCTGGATGCTGGGGTATGTCTATTACAATCCTCCTCTGGAGCAGTCATACCTAT
Organism: Neodon shergylaensis; assembly: GCA_025134845.1. NCBI lineage: Eukaryota > Metazoa > Chordata > Mammalia > Rodentia > Cricetidae > Neodon > Neodon shergylaensis. The sequence goes on from JABTXL010009188.1 coordinate 1,010,803, forward strand.
TCTACAGTGGCTGTTCAGAGCGGGAAGTATAAGGTTTTTAAGTTTGCAGTATAAGTGTTTGGGGCACTTCAGAATGGCTCTGTAGCATGCAACAGACAACTGCTTGAATCAAGGTCTTACAGTCACTTGACTGATGTCTTAACATTGTTGAGTCTTCTTTAATTCAGAGGACAGAATCAGGAGATTCCCTTGCCAGCTGATCATTAATGCATTCTTGTTAGTGGAGACAGGACAGTGCTTTATGAAACAGTATTTTAAATTCAAAGAGTATTTAAATTCAACAGAGGTTTAAAAGATCTCTAACATAGAATAGGCCAATAGGATTCCTGCCTACCACAACATATGAATATTATGACATCAATATTCAGTACATAGCATTCATATTTACTGGGGATTTATGTCAGTTAGAGGATTATGTCATACTAACCCTTTGCACTACAGAGATTTCTTACTTAATCAACCCCTTGAGATATCAAGTCCCACAGGATTCCATGTTGCTTGTTATTGGCCCAGGTATCAAAAACCAATCAATCTATAGAACAAGAATGACTTCATCATATTTAGAGGAACATGAAGGATGATAGCATGTCAGAATACGTCAGTGTCTGTAAAAGCCTGAGGCATAGGTCAGGGTACTGGTTTTGAAAAAGTAGGAAACTTAAGACTGGATTAATATCAAGAATCACAAACCTATTCTTAACGAACATGTATACACACTGGTAAAATAAATCAGTTCTATGAAAAATAATTTATTTTCACTAATTTAATGATTTTTTGTCAACTTACAAGATTTACACTTACGTGGCAGTAAATTATGATGTAAATATCCCTTCCATTCTGAGAAACTGCAATTCTGCTACACTACACAGGTAGAATTAAAAAAACACACACACATTCATGCTACTTAAGACTGGAAAAGGAGTTTTGCTTTGGTCAGATGCTGTTGAAATAGGGGCGGCCGGGGCTGCGTCCCCAAACACCCCGGCCGCCTGCTCGGCTAGCTTATGCCCGAAATAACAACACACAAACTGTATTCATTTAAATACTGCTTGGCCCATTTCTATCTAGCCTCTTCTCGGCTAACTCTCGCACCTGGACTAGCCCATTTCCTATATTCTGTGTAGCACCCAAAGGTGCGCTTACCGGGAAGTTTCTAGCCTACGTCCATCCTGAATCGGAGCTTCATCCGCGTGTGTCTCAGAGAGGAGCTATCACGTCTACCCAGGAGCACGGAGCATGGCGTCTCTGAGCTCACTTCCTTTTCCTCCCAGCATTACATTCTGTTTACTCCTCCCACCTATGTTTTAACCTATGAGGGCCAAGCAGTTCCTTTATTACTTAACCAATGAAATCAACAGATTGATATATGACACTCCCACATCATTTCCCCTTTTTCTGTTTAAACAAAAAAAGGAAGGCTTTAACTTTAACATAGCAAAATTACATATAACAAAACAGTTATCAAGTAAAAATTACAATAATCTTTATCATAACTAAGGAAAAGTATAGCTATAACTAACTATTCTTAACTCCATCAAAGACTCCAGAAAGATACAATATTACCTAAGCAAACAAGAAAAAAGCAAGTTTTAAACTCTAGAAATGACGTAGACATCTTGCTGCCTGGACAGTCACCCAAAGTTCCTCTGTACCGTTGGGGCATCCATCTTCGGCCTACAGGCCCATAGTTTCCAGCAGACATTTCCACAAAGCAGGAAATTTCAAAGGCAATCACTATCTGCTTGTCCTGCAGAATGTCTCGCAGACTCCTTTATGAATCAGGAACCCCGAAAGATCATCTCACCTTTAGGCAAGTTCAGTAGTCCTCTCTCTGCGGGTTCTCTGTGTCCAGTTTACGCAACAGTCCAGGCTAGAGCAGTTCCTTGCCCAAACGGCCATCAAACTCCATAAGGATCCTCTTCGATGCCCATCTCCTTCTTGAAGTAGATTGGTGCTGCCAGGAGCAGAGTGTCTCATTGTCATGAAAAGTCCTAAGTTATTAAAACATTTAAAATGCCATATTCTATAATCTTTGAAAGATATGAAGAATGCCTATCTAAAATATATCTATGTACATCTAGAAAATCTTAACTAACATGTTACAAGCTTGACTATTATTGATTATCCATTAACAACCTATATACATTATACTTTTAAGTGAACTACACAATCACAATACCTTAATCAAGATCAAAAACACATATAAATCATTAAAACCAAAATCCATATCAGTGCAAATTATTCATATCTCTATTATATCCCCCTTTAAATGTAAAGGAACATTTATAAACAATATTTTGGGAACATGGGCGCAGTTTTTTCTCTCCAAACTGCTTTCTGCTGAATGGGGGCGTCGTTAATTAGGTCTTTCATGGTATAACCTGTGTGCTAGATTCATCTCAGTTGGCAGTTGAGCAAAGCAATTTTCTGAAGATGTTTACAGCAATTCTTCAGGAGGGCGTGGTGTATCATACCAAATTGGAATAGAAGAAATGAACAGGGTCTCATCCTCTGTGAAAACAAAAGAAGAAACTCCTTTCCAAAGTATCATATCCTTAGATCCAAATTTCAAAGTCAAGGCATTTTCAAATCTATGTTGGATTAGTTCAGCAGCATTTATAAACAAATATCTTTTGGCAGTTGTTGCTCCTTCCTCAGCATTTAAACAATTCAAAGAGAGCATAATAGCATACAGTATCAAGATTCTTTGTGTATTTTCCATCTTTGTGTGCTTTATTTTAATCTCTATTTTGTTTATTTTTACTTTTATTTTATATTCTCTGTATCTTTGTCCTAGAATAACTCTGTAGACCAGGCTATCCTTGAACTCTCAGAGATCCGCCTGTTTCTGCCTCCCAGGCATCGGGATTAAAGGTGTATGCTACCACACCTTGAAGTCACAGAGGTCAATCTCCCTCTGCCTTCCAAGTGTTGGGATTAAAGGTGTGTACTACCACACCCAATTACTTTCTTCCTTTTTTTACTTTTAAGAACTTTTAACTTTTAGCTTGCATATATTTTTAACATATTGTAAACCATTTAGAAATTTTCTTTGTCTTTGAATCTCTCTTTATTGTATATCTCTCTTTTTATGACCACATGAGCCTTTAAATTACTGAGCAATATCAGTAGGACTAAAGCCGTGGTTTGATGGCTGGATCCAGCCCATTCCTTAGCTTTCCAGCCTCTTGGCTGAGGTACTGGCTGTAGCCGTGTTTACTGCCACAACTCTATGGCGTTTCAAGGTCCCTGTCAGCAAGCGAGCTTCAGCAGCCTGTGCTTGCAAACCGCATGAACCGCCTGCGTAAAAGAGTCAGAGTTTGCCCTGGCAGGATGGCCCAGAAAGCCGGCATTTTTAAACGGCGCAGCTTTTTTCCTGCTAAGGCTGAAAACCGAAAAGCATGCGTTCACTTTTTGTCGACACCGTTTAAGTGTTTTGTGGCAGGACCTCTTAAAAGAGCTGCAGGAATTTGCAGCTAAAGCTGAGTCAGGAAGCCTCTTTTAGAGAGAGTGCTTGCTTGCTTCTAGCAAGCAGAGCAGACCCGAGAAACTGCTGCTACCAAGAAACCAGGTGCAATGCTTTCATTTTGTTCTAGAATTACTTCCCAATCTGTCTCAGGCTTTATGTGGATACAGTTGTCCACGTGGGCGCCATTTGTTGAAATAGGGGCGGCCGGGGCTGCGTCCCCAAACACCCCGGCCGCCTGCTCAGCTAGCTTATGCCCGAAATAACAACACACAAACTGTATTCATTTAAATACTGCTTGGCCCATTTCTATCTAGCCTCTTCTCGGCTAACTCTCGCACCTGGACTAGCCCATTTCCTATATTCTGTGTAGCACCCAAAGGTGCGCTTACCGGGAAGTTTCTAGCCTACGTCCATCCTGAATCGGAGCTTCATCCGCGTGTGTCTCAGAGAGGAGCTATCACGTCTACCCAGGAGCACGGAGCATGGCGTCTCTGAGCTCACTTCCTTTTCCTCCCAGCATTACATTCTGTTTACTCCTCCCACCTATGTTTTAACCTATGAGGGCCAAGCAGTTCCTTTATTACTTAACCAATGAAATCAGCAGATTGATATATGACACTCCCACATCAAGATGCTGTTTATGTGAACTTTACTGGTAAAATTCATATCATACATTATTCAAAGCTACTCCAAAAAGTTCAAGTCTCTTCAAATCCAGAGATAAATCTGTCACTATGTGTTAACACAGTTTTCCTTCCTTAGTGTTTTATTACAGATAAACATGTAAATGGGGGTCAATTAGCATCATTTTATTTATAGAAAAGGAAGCAGAAAAAGAAACTCTCAGAAAGATTATGTGTAAATCTTCAGTCGTCTCTGTCATTTCAGTCCTGGGGCAACTTCCTGCTCCTTCAGGGTTTCTGACACACTCAGGATGTGGTTGTAACACTGTGTATTTCACAGTAATAGATTGCAGAGTCTTCAGAAGTCAGGCTTCTAAGCTCCATGAAGGCTGTGTTGGAGGATGTGTCTGCAGTCACTGTGGCCTTGTCCTGGAACTTCTGATTGTAGTCAGTACTACCATCTTCAGGATCAATACCTCCAATCCATTCCAGGCCTTGTCCAGTCCTCTGCTTCACCCATTCAACATAGTATTTAGTAATATCATCAGAGATCCCACAGGACAATTTCACTGAGGTGCCAGGCCTCACAAGCTCGGGCCCAGACTGTTGCAGCTGTACCTGGGAGTGGACACCTGTAGAGAAAAGACAGTTTAGGTGTCATTGTCACCTCTGCCCTGTTCCATCTTCAGATTTGGAACTGGAATGCCGCTTTACCTGTTGTTAGTGACATGAGGAAGAGGGTGATCCAGCCCCACTCCATGGTAAGGACCTGTGTGCTCAGTGACTGTGGAGAGGACACTGATCATATGTTGTTGTGGGGTGTGGACATCTCTATATCTACCATGTAATTTGTATATTCATGAACAGTGAAAGTCCTAGAACAGCTTTAGAAGAAAGAGGTAGAGGACCTTAGGACAGGCAACAGGATGTTAAAGTCCAGTTCTAATTTTGTCTGAGTAAATGAAACCTATACTATAACCCCAAGCCTTGTGTAGACCTGTGAATGTAACTTCAAGACATAAGCTTGGGTTACAAAGAGAGTTCAGCCAGAAACAGTTGTTCCTCTTGTGACAAAAAATATACAGTTAGCAGTCGTGAAAAAGATTTCATAACTTGTAAATTATGGGAACTACTAGTCTTTTCTCATATACATGAAGTTGGCAAGTGTCTCTCCAGGAGATTGCATATTAAAACACTTACACAAATGATTAAAAGTGAAAATGCCTCAGAAATTTTTGCAAACAAATATTATTGCAGCATTGTCTAGAAACAAACTTTTGAACAAATGACTGTATGAAGAAAATATGATACATATGTTATAAAACAATCTATTCGTCAGTAAGGTATGAAGAACTTGTATAACTTTGAGGAAAATGAATGCAACTTGTGATGACATGATTAAGTAATTTAAGACCCTATCAGAAACAGATATGGTCTGAGTCCAATTTGTAGTCCTTAGATATCATATAGTTAGAAATAATTGTGAGTGCACATATGTAAGGACATAGAACTGAAATGACCAATGGAATAAAAGTGGCAAATGGATATGGAGGGGCAAGGAAATGATAGGTTGACTTTATAGGGTAAATATGTACAGTGGACATTATAAACCTATATAAAAATTTTAAACATGGAATATTGCTATTTTAGAATAATTCTGTTCATCCCTTGCAATATTCATTTATGGATGCAATATATTTTGATCATATTCTCACCCACTATGTCCCTCTTGCTCCCCTGATGATCTCACAAAACAAAAGGTCTTTTTTCTAACATATTGATCTTTTTGTTTTATTAATGAATAACTCAGTAAGTCTGATAAATGCTGTCTTTATGGATATGGTGTGCCTTATTCAATAGCTCATAAGTAATCACAAAGTGGGCATACTTCTAAAAATAGTGATTCTAACTTCCTACACATTCTTCCAATCCTAACATCTCCTCAGCTGGCAGTGATCCCTGGGGAGTTCCTCCACCACCTGTTGTAGTCTTTTAAGATATACTTTGTTTAGTAGGAGGAAGGGGCAGGGAACACATGTGCCATGAAACTTAGAAGACAACATATGGAGTTCAGTTCTCTTCTTCTAAAAGGTGGCTTTCAGAAATTAAACTAATATTGTCAGTTTGGTTAAGAGACACATTTATCTGCTTAGTATTTCAACAGGCTTTCACACTGTAATATTAGCTGATTTGATTTTGTGAAGGTCTTATGCTGGTAACAACAGCTGCTAAGAGGGCATTTGTACAATTTGAAGATGTCAATCACTGTAGATAGAATACAATGACTTTCAACATCATTCTTTGAGCCTTACATTCTTTCTTTTCTCTGTTTCATAATGATCCTTGATTTGGGGGAAGAATGATGTTAATAAAGAGGATTCACTGTGGCTGAGTACTCAGTCATTCATTCTCAGCACTTTGACAAGTCATGAATGTCTACAATGATCATTACACACTGCACACTGATGCTTTCATGATCAAGGCTGAAACCAGCACTAATCTATTATATATAAACATATATATTTATAGGCAGTTAGACAACATGACCATCAGCAATACAACTAGGGTCTACTTAGGCTATATCATTCTTACTCATGAGTTTTTGAACATGTTTATCTGGGATGGTGTCTTTTCTATGGAGCAGTCACAAATCCAATTAGAAAGCAGTTATTCAGCATGTAATAGGAACCAATAGTTGGTACTTCTTACCTGGAGTCTGATAAAGTAGACTGCAAGGCCTGGTACTGTGTGAAATTATTGATGTCTTTCTCTCCATGGAGACCCTACAGTACCTTTTTGGGCTAGAAAACATAACCAACAGGGAGAATTTCCTATTCAGTTCATGACTGGATTCTCTATGGCCTGCAACCAAAGTCCTTAGATCACCCATGAAATTCAGATTAAAACAACTCTAATGATAAATTATTGCCTCAATAAGAATGACTGTAAACAAGAAAATAAAAGACCACAAATGCAGGAATGCATGTGGGAAAATGGTAATCTATGGTGACATGTTGACATAAGTGTAAACTTGTGCACAGACTTTAGAAATCAGATTTCTGATACCCAAAACTATCCTGTACCAAAAAGGAACATCTGGAGGTATTACCATCCCTGATTTCAATCTGTACTATAGAGAAAAGGAATACAAATTTCATTGTATTGACATAAAAAAGACAGGTTGATTAATGGAATTGAACTGAAGGCCCAGAAGTAAATCCACACACCCATGGACACTTTATTTTTGAAAAGAAAAAAAAATACAATGCAAAAAAGAAAGCATCTTCAACAAATGGTGGTCTAAATAGATGTCAACATGTAGAAGAGTGCAAATAGGTCCATATCTATCACCCTGAAAAAAACTCAAGGCCAGGTGGATAAAAGATCTCAACATAAAACCAGATACACTGAACCTGATAGAAGAGAAAGTGGGGAATAGCCTTCAACACATTGGCCCAGAAATAAATTTCCTGAACAATGCAAAAATTTCACAGGGGATGTACTCACTCATATTTGGTTTCTAGCCATAAATAAAGGACATTGAGCCTATAACTCGGGTTCTAAGAGAAGCTAAATAAGAAGGAGAACCCAAAGAAAAACATATAGGCATCCTCCTGAATATTAACCTTCATCAGACGATGAAAGGAGACAGAGACAGAGACAGAGACAGAGACAGAGACAGAGACCCACATTGGAGCACCGGACTGAAATCTCAAGGTCCAAATCAGGAGCAGAAGGAGAGAGAGCACGAGCAAGGAACTCAGGACTGCGAGGGGTGCACCCACACACTGAGACAATGGGGATGTTCTATCGGGAACTCACCAAGGCCAGCTGGCCTGGGTCTGAAAAAGCTTGGGATAAAACTGGTCTCGCTGAACATATCGGACAATGAGGACTACTGAGACCTCAAGAACAATGGCAATGGGTTTTTGATCCTACTGCACCTATTGGCTTTGTGGGAGCCTAGGCAGTTTGGATGATCACCTTACTAGACCTTTGGACTTCCCACAGGGCAGGCAACCCTGACTGCTCTTTGGGCTTACGAGGGAGGGGGACTTGATTGGGGGAGGGGGAGGGAAAGGGGAGGCGGAGGTGGGGAGGAGACAGAAATCTTTAATAAAAACAAAAATAAATAAATAAATTTTAAAAAAAGATCACCAATTAACAAATGGCACCTAACGAAACTAAAAAGCTTTTTAAATCAAAGGAAACTATCAAAATAACTAAATGCCAGTTTACAGAGGGGTAAATTTCTTACCAACCCCATATCAGACAGAGTGTTAATATTCAAAACATATAACTATCTCAAGACTAGACATAAAAAACAAATAATCCCAGGTTCTGGCTATGACAAACAATGCTGTTATAAACATAATTGAGCATATGACCTAAATGTGCCACGACCAAAGAATGGATAAGGAAAATGTAGTACATTTACACAATGGAGTAATACACAGAAGAAAAAGATAGCAACATCTTGAATTTTACAGGAAAATGGATAGAGCTAGAAAACATCATTTTGAGTAAGATAACCTAGACCCAGAAAGACAATTATCACATGTACTCACTCATAAGTAGTTTTTAAACATAAAGCAAAGGAAACCAGCCTACAAATCACAATTCCCAGAGAACCTAGACAACAGTGAGAACCCTAAGAGAGATATACATAGATCTAATCTACATGGTAAGTAGAAAAAGACAAGATATCTTGAGTAAATTGGTCTATGGGTTCCTTGAGGGATGGCTGAAGGGGAGTAGAGGGACAGAGAGAGGAGCAGAGAAAAATGTAGAGCTCAATAGAAATTAATGAAAAAGGAAGGACCTCCCTTGCTCTTGGATTGGGAGGATCAACATAGTAAAAATGGCAATTCTACCAAAGGAAATTTGTAGATTCAATGCAATCCCCATCAAGGCCCCATCAAAATTCTTCACAGATCTTGAGAGGACAATAATCAACTTTATATGGAAAAACAAAAAACTCAGGATAGCCAAAACAATCCTATACAATATAGGATCTTCTGGAGGAATTACCATCCCTGATTTCAAACTCTATTACAGAGCTACAGTAATGAAAACAGTGTGGTACTGGCATAAAAACAGAGAAGTCGAACAATGGAATCTCATAGAAGACCCGAATTTTAACCCACAAACCTATGATCACCTCATTTTCAATAAAGGAGCTAAAAGTATACAATGGAATAAAGAAAGCATCTTCAACAAATGGTGCTGGCACAACTGGATGTCAACCTGTAGAAGAGTGAAAATAGACCCATATCTATCACCTTGCACAACACTCAAGTCCAAATGGATCAAAGACCTCAATATCAGTCCAGACACACTGAACCTGATAGAAGAGAAAGTGGGAAGTACCCTACAACAGATGGGCACAGGAGATCTCTTCCTGTGTATGACCCCAGAGGCACAGACATTAAGGGCAACGTTGAATAAATGGGACCTACTAAAACTGAGAAGCTTCTGTAAAGCAAAGGACACTGTCACTAAGACAAAAAGGCAACCTACTGACTGGGAGAAGATCTTCACCAACCCCACAACAGACAAAGGTCTGATCTCCAAAATATATAGAGAACTCAAGAAATTAGACTTTAAAATGCTAATTAACCCAATTAAAAAATGGGGCACTGAACTGAACAGAGAATTCTCAACAGAAGTTGAAATGGCCGAAAGACACTTAAGGTCAAGCTAAACCTCCCTAGCGATCATGGAAATGCAAATCAAAACAATTTTGAGATATCATCTTACACCTGTCAGAATGGCTAAAATCAAAAACACCAATGATAGCCTTTGCTGGAGAGGCTGTGGAGGAAGGGGTACCCTCATCCATTGCTGGTGGGAATGCAATCTTGTGCAGCCACTTTGGAAATCAGTGTTTCGATTTCTCAGGAAATTCGGGATCAACCTACCCCTGGACCCAGCAATACCACTCTTGGGAATATACCCAAGAGATGCCCTATCATATGACAAAAGCATTTGTTCAACTATGTTCATAGCAGTATTATTTGTAATAGCCAGAACCTGAAAACAACCTAGATGCCCTTCAATGGAAGAATGGATGAAGAAAATGTGGAATATATACACATTCGAGTACTACGCTGCGGTAAAAACCAATGACTTCTCGAATTTTGCATGCAGATGGATGGAAATAGAAAAGACTATCCTGAGTGAGGTAACCCAGACCCAAAAAGAGGAACATGGGATGTACTCACTCATACTTGGTTTCTAGCCATAAATAAAGGTCACAGAGTCTATAATTGGTGAACCTAAAGAAGCTAAATAAGAAGGTGAACCCAAGGAAAAACATATAATTATCCTCTTGGCTATGGGAAGTAGACAAAATTGCCGGGAAGAAAATTGGGATCTTGCGGGTGGGGTGCAATGGGGGTAAGGAGAGATGGGGAGAGAAAAGTGAGAAGGGGAGGATGAGGGAAACTTGGGGAAACGGGATGATTGGGATAAAGGAAGTTTGGATAGGGGAGCAGGGAAGCACAATTCTTAGTTAAGGGAGCCACCTTAGGGTTGGCAAGAGACTTGAACCTAGAGTAGCTCCCAGGAGCCCAAGGCGATGTCCCCAGTTAGTTCCTTTGGCAGACAAGGATAGGGAACCTAAAATGACCCTATCCTATAGCAATACTGACGAATATCTTGCATATCACCATAGAACCTTCATCTGGTGATGGATGGAGATAGAGACAGAGACCCACACTGGAGCACTGGACTGAGCTCCCAAGGACGCAATGAGGAGCGGAAGGAGAGAGAACATGAGCAAGGAAGTCAGGACCACGAGGGGTGCACCCACCCACTGAGACAGTGGGGCTGATCTATTGGGAGCTCACCAAGGTCAGCTGGACTGTGAATGAAAAAGCATGGGATAAAAACAGACTCTCTGAACATGGCGAACAATGAGGGCTGATGAGAAGCCAAGGACAATGGCACGGGGTTTTGATCCTACTTCATGTTCTGGCTTTGTGGGAGCCTAGCCAGTTTGGATGTTCACCTTTCTAGACATGGACAGAGTGGGAGAGGACCTTGGACTTTCCACAGGGCAGGGAACCCTGTCTGCTATTTGGACTGGAGAGGGAGGGGGAGAAGAGTGGTGGGAGTGGGAGAATGGTGGAAGGAGGGGGAGGGAAATGGGAGGCTGGGAGGAGGCGGAAACTTTTTTTTTCCTTTTCTCAATAAATAAATAAATAAATAAATAAATAAATAAATAAAAATTAATGAAAAAGAAAAAAATACAATATAAAATGTGGTACAGATCAAAACAGAGAATCTTCAATAGAAGAATCTTAAATGTTGGGAAGCACGTTAAGAATTTTTTAGCATTGTTGGCCATCATGAACACTGAGGGGACACTGAGGCTGTCACTCAGAGGTCATCAACACAAAATAACTCTGAGATTTCATCTTACACCTGTCAGAATGCCTAACATTAAAATCATAGAAACACCTCATGCTGATGAGGATATAGAGCAAGAGAAACTCTCTTACACTGATGATGGGAGTGCAAACTTGTGCAACCACTTTGGAAATCAACATGTCAGTTTCTCAGAAATGGGGAACCTCAACCTCAAAATCTACCTATATGAACCTCAGGCACTCCACCCTAACATAAGAACACTTACTCAACCATGTTCATAGCAGCATTATACATAATAACCAGAAACTGGAAACAAACTAGATGGTCATCAAACAAAGAGTGGATAAAGAAATAATGAAACAGTTACCCAATGGAGGAATGCTCAACTATTAAAAAATGATATCATGAAATTTGTAGACAAATGGATTGAATTAGAAAAATTCATCCCGAGTGAGGTAACCAGGACCTTGAATGACAAACATGGTATATACTCACTTGTAAGTGGATATTATCTGTAAAGGTGAACCATGCTACAATCCACAGACGCAGGTAGTCAAAGTAACATGGAGAGATCAAGGTGTAACACATGATTCTCCCTGGGATGGGGAAATAGAATAGACATCATAGTTGAAGGTGAGGCTTAAGTGGGACAGGAACAGAAGGGGTCAAGTGTAGGGAGGATGGAAAGAGAGTACTGGAAGAGACAACTGGATTTGGGAGACATCTCAGGGACAAGATAGACACCTACCACAATAGAAATTCTCTGGAATCTATGAAAGTGACCCTAACAATAGGAGATACAGAATCTGAACTGACAATCTCCAATAACCAGGAAAGACTTTCAGTGGAGGGACTAGGACAACAATCCATCCACAAATCCTCCATCCTACAATTTGTCCTGGCTACAATATATGCTAGGGTATATGTGGCACAGAAATGGTGGGAGTGATCAAGCAATAACTGGTCCAGCTTGAGTATCATGACATGCAAGGGAGCCCACCCTTGACACTGCTTGAAGGGCCAGAATTCAGAGGGTGAATAATAGCCCAGTGACCTAGGATAAAACCACACATGACTGTGAAAAAATTAATGAAATGATTATTAATGCTATTCTAGCCCAGCTGTCATCAGAAAGGCTTTATAAAAGAGTTAATGGAAACAACTGAAGAGACTCACATGTGAATGTGTAGGAATATTTTATGATTCAACATTGTAGATTTACAAAGATATTTTCCTCTCATCACTACATACATGAAATAAAGCCTTGACAGAGTGACAATATAAAAAGAAGGCATAAGTTTTTTTTTTCCTAAGTTAAACTATTGTGAGGATCATAATACAGGCTGAGCTGCAACAATGTGTGTTAAGCTGGGCAAGGGTTTCCTTAAAATACACACATACACACTCACACACACACAGAGACAGACACACACACTGATGTCTAGCATTCTCACTCACACTTTACTGTGTGTATTTTTCCATACTTCTCTGACTGGGCTTGCTTTCACTCATCAGAATTCTCAGCAGTTCTTTCTGTCATTTTGCTATAATTGATGCTTTTCAACATTGCTAAAAGGCCGGAGAACCATTTGCACAATTCATAACACTCTTTGCAAAGAGTATTGTATCTGGAACCTCGTTCTGATCTCCTCTCTCTCAGTCACTCAAAGATTGATACAACATGATTTCGTCAGTGGTCATATACCTCAGGTGCAGGACCAAAAGTTTGGATATGTTTCTAGAGAGCTGTACAATTTCCTCCAGCAGAAGTTACAAACAAGATCTACAGGTTATTCATCTCAGAAAATTCATGAATTTTATGAATCAGCATCATCAAGGACAAGAAAGTCATTGTCTGTGTCAAATAGTGATATCTTGAACCTTCTCAACTGAAGAATGATGATCCAGTTCACTTCTGTTCATGTTAAACTTTGTATTGTTTTATCGACAGAGTAAAGAATTGCACATTATTACACAGGAGAGTAAGAACATTGACATAAATGAGTGAGTACTGATGTATCTCAGGACTGGGAGACTCTTTGAGCTGAAACAATTTTGAACTTAGTATTGAAACAGGCCTGTGTTTCCAAGAATAGATAATGAGTGACAACTTGACTTAGAGAAAATGAAAATGAAGCAACAGTAAGAAGATTCTGAATCTTAGAGATCTGTACTGGAACATGAATCCTGTCCCGATGATGTCATGTAAGACAATATGAAAGAAATGGATGGAAACTGAATTATAATCTTTTTTTGTTTTTTTTTTTAATTTTTAAACAAGCATTTATTGATAAAGCTGCAAACATAGAAAGAAACACTGTACATAATAGAAGAATAGCATAACTATAAAAATTTGGAACTTTAGCTATTATAATTTTGTTTGTTTATTTTTTGTTTTGTTTTTTAAGACAGGGTTTCTCTGTAGCTTTTTGGAACCTGTCCTTGAACTACCTCTTGTAGACCAGGCTGGCCTCAAACACACAGAGATCTTCCTTCCTCTGCCTCCAGAGTGTTGGGATTAAAGGTGTGTGCTATCATTGCCCAGCTAAAATTTTTGACATAATGAAATTATTTTCAAATAATTTGAGAAAATATTTTAGCAATGTTCTTATTTGAAATTAGTTACACATTTCAAAGATATATAATTTATATTGTATATAATTGTTGTATATAATTTTAGTTGTATATAATTTTATTCTCCATAGAGATATATTTAGACCTTTGTATATATTTAAAATAATTTTCTGTGCTTTGCATAATTTATAATCCCAGTTACACCATCAATTAGTTGCCTGGGGCTTCCTTTATTCTATTCATATAAACATTGTGAGTAGCAGTAAACCTCAGTTCTTAGAAGCAAGCAGTAAGCTTCAGCTGTAGAATGACAGAAGTTTCACCAAGTGGCACTAACTAATCTTCCAGACTTCATAGTTTTCCACTGCAAGGGCAGGCAGGCACATGACCAATGTGTCCACACCCTGAGTCAGAAAGAATACAGAAAGAAGGTAGATAGCAAAAGAGGACGCAGACAGAAACAGAGAGGGAGAAAAAGAGGGATGGAAAGAGAGAAAAAAGAAAGAGAGAGCATGAACTGAGAGGCAAGGTTGAAATGTGATAAAATGAAGATAAATAAAAGAGAATTTACAGGTCCTGACTTCTAGAATAGTTCCATAGAGCTTATTTGTGTTTAGGGTTAATGTTCTTAGACCCACTCTGACATCTATGACACCACTAGGAACCTGAATTATAATCTTTAATATCAGTTACAAAGGTTTGTTTGACAGTATCTGTGCTTGAGTACGTTTGAAAGAGAGCACTTTTCTATAATTAATCTGCCCATGTTGTGATGAAACATCTGAACAATAAAAGATTTAGAAATTGTCATAGATTCTACCAGATTATAACAGATGGAATTAATAGTTCAGTAGGAACCTGACAACAAACTTGAAACTCTCCAACCAGCTTGTTCTTATGCATGCCAGAAACATTAGTAAACATGTTTAGACTATACATAATACCCTCATTTATTGAAAAATTTAATATACAATTTTGAGGGGGATTTTAGCATGTTTCATTTAAATTTTCTTTATTGTCATGAAAAACCCTAAGTTATTAAAACATTAAATAGCATATTCCGTAGTCTTTGAAAGATATGAAGAATGCCGATCTAACTGAAATATCTCTCTATATATCTAGAAAATCTAACCAACATGACTACAAACTTGACTATTATTAATTATCCATTAACAATCTATATACATTACATTTTTAATGAACTACACAATCACAATACCTTAATCAAGATCAGAAACACATATACATATAAAAAAATTGACCTTAAATTTAAATCACTAAAACAAAATCCATATCAATGCAAATTATTCAGACCTATATCATATCCCCCTTTAAATGTAAAAGAACATTTATAAGCAATATTTGGGAATATGGGTGCAGTTTTTCTCTCCAAACTGCTTCCTGCTGAATGGGGCGTTGTTATTCAGGTCATTCATGGTATAACCTGTGTGCTAGATTCATCTCAGTCAGCAGTTGAGTGAAGTAATTTTCTGAAGGTGTTCACAGCCACCTTTCAGGAGTGCATGGTCTATCATACCATACTGGGATAGAAGCAATCCACAGGGTTTTATCCTCTGTGAAAACAAAAGAAGAAACTCCTTTCCAAAGCATCATGTCCTTAGATCCAAATTTTAAAGTCAAAGTATTTTCAAAATATCTATGTTGGATTAGTTCAGAGGCATTTATAAACAAATATCTTTTAGCAGATATTGTTCCTTCCACACCATTAAAACAATTCAAAGAGAGCATAATAGCATACAGTATCAAAATTCTCTGTCTATTTTCCATCTTCGTGCGGCTTTATTTTAACTCTATTTTGTTTATTTTTACTTTTTCAGACAGGTTTTCTGTATATCTTTGTCCTGGAATAACTCTGTAAACCAGGCTGTCCTTGAACTCTCAGAGATCCACCTGTCTCTGCCTCCCAGGCATTGGGATTAAAGGCGTATGCTACCACACATTGAAGTCTCAGAGGTCAATCTCCCTCTGCCTTCCAAATGTTGGGATTAAAGGTGTGTCCTACCACACCCAACTACTCTCTTTCTTCCTTTTTTTTTGTTTTTTACTTTAAGACCTTCAACTTTTAGCCTGCATGTCTGCTCCTGGAAACACCAATCTACTTCAAGAAGAAGATAGGCATCGAAGAGGATCCTCATGGAGTTTGATAGCCATTTGGGCAAGAAACTGCTCTTGCCTGGACTATTGCATAAACTGGACACAGAGAACCCACAGAGAGAGGACTACTGAACTTGTCTAAAGGTGTCATGAGAATGTAAGAACCTCTCTGAAAAACTTACCTCTTTGGAGACACTTAGAAGAAACTTCTAACCAGTTTCTGTAATTATCCCAAAGCAAGAACTGTCATTGCAACTGTTGTTGAAATGGAAAATGCAGTTCAGAAGGGAGATGAGGTCACAGAGCCTCAGACCTTTATTCAGAGTTGTGCTGCCTACCTATCCCACAGAACTGGATTTCAGGATGTCACAAGCTACACACAGAGCAGAATGTTCAGTATAGACTATTCAAGTGAGCCAGCAAATAAGGTGAATCCGGTATGCACTAGCCTCATGTCAGTGTGTCCAGCCAAGTTTCCCAGATTTTCAGATTCCAAAATATTGACTACAATGTGATCACCGCTTCCATTTTGTAAGATGCCTGCTTATATCAGTGGTTACAAATAGCTGCTGTTTCCTACTTTACATTTCTGCTATGGCATCATGTTCCAGATATTAGATCCAATGAAAGCACTGGCATTATTACCATTTTTATTCCTTACTAAGTGTGTACATTTGAATACTTCAGCTGTCCTCTGAAGAGTTACTACTACTGTCAAAATAAATTGTATTTGAGGAAATGAAAAAAAATAAATTTCTTTATTGAAAAAAGTTGTTTTTAAGCAATACACTCTGACTATACTTATTCTTTTTCTGAACTGCTTCTAGATCCTCCTTACCTCCCTGCTAACTAAATTGCACAGCCTTTCTTTCAATCTTTCAAAAACAACCTCATCTCTTTATCTCTGAATCTCTGTCTTTGTCTTTATCTCTCTCTCACACACACAGACTAACCAAAACACAAGAATCAAAAACAGAGGGAGGGGTAGAGAAGTGGGGGGAGGGGGAGGGAAATGGGAGGGCGGAAGGAGGTGGAAATTTTTTCATTAAAAAAAAATATAATAAAAAGAAAATCCTATATTAACATAATGTATTCAATAGAAAGTAATTGTGTAGATATTTTATACATATTTTACCTTATCATGAACAATATAGGCATGTATTATTTAATTGCATGATACTTAAATTCTCATGTTAATTTTAATTGGTATTATCTAGAAATAAAAGATTCATAAAATGTAAAAATTAATATAATTTCAAAAAAAGAATCAGAAACAAAAAATATATAAACCAAAGATTAGCAAGAAAAGAAAATGCCCAAATACATTTATGAAGTTAAAGAAACATCTTCAAAAATAACACTGTGTGATTTATTAGTGTTAGTATAAGACATATTGGGAAATGTGTTTAATTCAGCCAGTGAAATTCCCCTGAGGTGCACTAAACTTTTTTGCATGTTCATACCAATTGCAGATAGTTTCTTCTTTAGGATTGGGAGTTTTATTTATTTCCCCTCTTGGTAGTATATTCCATGTTGTTTGAACATGTGCAAGCCCTGTGTCTACTTCCACAGTCTAGTGAGTTCGTATGTGCATCAATCCTATTGTATCTGAAAGAGACTGTGTCCTTGGAATCATTCAACACCTCTGGCTCTTCAGGTCTTTCTAGCTCTTCTCCTACATTAGTCCTTGAGACCTGAGGACAATGTTTGCTTAAGACAACAGATTTATAACTGAGTGGTCCAATATTGCTAATGCTCTATAGATTGTCCATTTGAGACTCTCTATATTATTGCCCATATTCTGAAAGAAGAAGCTACACTAATGATACTTGTGTGAAGCACAGATTAATATGCACATAGAGGCATGTCATTGGGAATTATTTTATTGTTCTATTCCTTTAGCACATTGGCCCTCAACCTTCCTACTGCTGCAACCCTTTGATATTGTTCCTCATGTTGTAATGACCCCTAAACAAAAAATTATTTTGTTGCTATTATGTAACTGTAATTTTCCACTATGAATTAATGTAAATATCTGACCTTCAAGGTACCTAATATGTGACCCCTGTGAAAGAGTTCTTTGACCCCTGTGAAAGGGTTATTCAATTCCCAGAGTGGTCATACCCAACAAGTGAAAAACCATGTCTTTAGTGTAATATTGGTTTTTCCATTAGCAACCTCACTACAAGTTCTAGAATGTTCTGGTAGTTTCAAGCATGGTTTACAATCATGGAGTTGTCTTTAAATTCAATCAAAGAATGGCTGATTACTCCCCCAATATTTGTGCCACTAATGAATACACAAGCATAGCTAACCAGAAGATCACCATGGTCGGTCACAGTTGTTGTTAGGTTTATTTTACACTTCTCCTCTGAGAGCCCACCAAGTACCTTCCACTGCTATGGAGTCAGTAGATAAGTTCTCCAGTATGGTACAAACTCAAATTCTCCATGTATAATGAGATATATAAGTGTTGTCTTTAAAAATAGGGTTTTATGATCAGTTTATGAAGAGCAACCAAGCCTTGGCAGTAGCCTGTGTTATTTTGTGATTTACATGAAGCCACTTTGGTTAATGATTAAATTTATCAATGTTTGTCTAGGAATGCCAATCTTCCAAATATCCAGTAGTTTACGGAAGGTTGCAATAATTTGAAATCTGCTCTTTGGGGGAATTGAGGCCAAAGACTGAGTGCAAAAACATCTTTAGACCACCTGGGTTAGGAACAAGACACCCTTAATACTTAAAAAACTGATGGAGACCAGTTTCAGGAGAGTTAATACTTACCAGGGTAGGGGCATGAAGATAAGAAAAGTCAGTAATGAGTATGAATATATGCATGAAAATAATAAAATAGAAGCATAGGATAGCATCAGGAGGGAGTTCCAGTGAACACTGAAATTTGCCTGCATTTAATTTTTCATACACTTTTATATCCCAATACAATGGGGGAAGAAGACAAAAACCTGCTTTAACATGACACAAAAGAAAACTGGAACAGTTATTTGCTTCAGTACTATGACATCAAGTCATTAGCACTCTGTTGTTTAGTCAGTAAACTCATCCTAGACCAAGTATCCTGAAGGCAGACACTTGCAAGCTGAAAACTCCTATTTCAAAATGAGAAGCTGAAGTATGCTTGAAAATCCTGATCATTGGACAGGGTGAAGTGGACCTACCTATATGGACCATCTTAATGTCAAAAGGACCAAATAACCACACCCTAGGTCAGGATGTGCAGTCGCACTTGTCAACAACTTTGGACAAGCAAAAACTCTCTGGCTTTCAGACAAGGTGGAAATAGGTTCACATTCTTAGGCCTCCACAAAAATCTTAGGAACAATTCTCATTTCTGAATAATTTTTAAAAGGGATTTCATTTGTATCAGGATGCCAGGGCTATGAAACAAATACTGTGGAGGAATCACCAGAGGCTAGCAGGAAAACTGTGTCTACCCCGAAACACGTAAATTTTAGGAGGAAGGCATAAAGCTGAGAAGCAGTCTGGTCTATTGTGCTGCTATTAGCTGAGGCTGTCTCAATGTGCTCTCCATTCACAGTAGTATCTAGCAGTATCTGGAGCATACACACTGGTGATCTTGAGGAATACCTTGTTGTTGATGTCCTTGGAGACTGTGAGCTGACTCTTCAGGGGTGTGTTGTAGAACTTAGTATCATCACACCAAATGTTTGCAAGCCACTCCAAACCCTTTCCTCAGGGCTAACAGATACAACCCACACCTATACCAGAAGTGCTCAGTGAAAACCCAGAGAAAGAGCAGGTCAGTATGAGATCTTAGGGGGGTTGCAACAGCCCAGGGCCAGATTCCTTCAGTGTAAACTAGGACAGGATAAATGCCAAGAAAGGAAAGCAGAGGATAAGGTTGGAATAGGTGTTAATATAGAAGTCTGCCCCATACTGAGCCTTGGCACTCACATGCAGGGTTTATCAGAAGAAGGAATGAAGAAGGAAGTCTGTCCATGGCTGTACACCAGTGAGTACCCATACCCAGCTTTGGTTATTCAACCCAGAGTTGGGTTAATCCAGGAGAGATTTGCATTCCTTGCCAGGTGTTGACTTTCATGAAATACTGAAGTATTAATATTCAAGATGAGCCAGTCTGTGAGGGGAAAGACAGAAGACCTCACCATAGTTCACCTTTTACCCCAGAGAAAGTAGCCCACATGGTGAATCCAGGTATTCAGTATATAACACATCTGATGAGTACTATGTGAATGCAGCAGAGAAGAGTAGGTGACCTTGCAGGCTGGCTGCTATGCAGTCTATAATTGCATGGGAGAAAGTGGTATTTCATTGACTACTAATCTGTTAATTTCCTGCCTCATGCATTGGAGATTTCTATCTCTTCAATATTAGTAGCTCCATCTTTATGTTTCCCTCTGATTCTTTAAAAACAGCCACCAACAGAAAACATAAACTGTAGGCAAAGACATGATTAGTTAACTCACTTCTCTCAGACCTTGAGCATACTGGAGGAGGGCCAGGAGGACAGAAGACATTGAAATTCACCACACAGTGCCTAGTATTTTATTCACTGATATTATGATGTTCAAACACAATGCAATCTCTTTTTCTTGCAATTATGGAAGTTTTAGATTTAAGAAAGACAATGATTTGCTTAACTTTG
Source organism: Neodon shergylaensis (assembly GCA_025134845.1). Lineage (NCBI taxonomy): Eukaryota > Metazoa > Chordata > Mammalia > Rodentia > Cricetidae > Neodon > Neodon shergylaensis. The sequence goes on from JABTXL010009188.1 coordinate 1,031,606, forward strand.
AACACGTTTTACAGTGACTTTGCGATATGAACATGACTGAAAAATATAGAAAAAAAGACTTGAGTAAACTGAATTCTTTAAAGAAATCTATATTAAAAATGATCAATTCATTTATAGTAATAAGCTTCTTATTTAAATGCTTAAAATATAAAGACATCAAGATGCATCTAAACCATGAGTTTGTACTTACCACAAAGTTATAGTAACACTGTATAAAGAAACCAAACCCTAAATTCTGAGAAACAACCGAGGCACTGAACCCTCATGGAAGGATGGGTAATAAATCCTACACCTACACTTGGTTCATATTCCAGGGCATTTCAATGTCACAATGACTTTTCATTTATGATTATATTATATATATTGTAGAGGAATGTATCTGATATTATCTCCATGAGATTCAAAGATCATCATAAATATCCTCATCAAAGGCAGAGAGTAGAATGGTTCCACAGGAAAAAAAGGATCCTGGAATGTATGATAACAAGAGCAAAGAGACTCTTCAATTTCTGGCTATTATCTGTAAAGTAGCAGTGAACATTATTGAGTTAGTGTCTCTAGTAGAATGTAGAGTCATTTGGGTACATGCTCAGAGTGGTATAACTGGATGCTGGGGTAGATCCATTCCAATCTTCCTTTGGAGCAGTCACACTGATTCCACAGTGGCTGTACAGAATGGGGAGTACAAAAGTGTTTAAGTTTGCAGTATTAGGGGTTTGAACACTTTAAAATGGCTCTACAGCATGCAACAGACAGCTGCTTGAATCTAGGTCTTAAAGTCACTTGACTGATGCCTTAACATTGTTGAGTCTTCTTTAATTCAGAGGACAGAATCAGGAAATTCCCTTGCCAGCTGATCATTAATGCTTTCCTGTTGGTGGAGACAGGACAGTGCTTTATGAAACAGTATTTTAAATTCACAGAGTATTTTAAATTCAACAGAAGTTTAAAAAATCTCTAACATAGAATAGGCCAATGGGATTCCTGCCTACCACAACATATGAAGATTATGACATCGATATTCAGTACATAGCATAAATATTTCAAGTGGATTTATGTTGGTTACAGGAATGTGACAAACTAATAACCCTTCGCACTACTGAGATTTCTTACTTAATCAACCCCTTGAGATATCAAGTACTACAGGATTCCATGTTGCTTGTTATTGTCCCAGGTATCCAAAACCAATCACTCTATAGAACATGAGTGACTTCATTATATCCAGAGAAACATGAAGGTTGATAGCATATCAGAGTAGGTTCATGTCTATAAAAGTCTGAGACTGTAGGTCAGGGTACTGGTTCTGGAAAAGTAGTAAACTTAAGATCAGATTAATATGAAGAATCTCAAACCTATTCTTAACTAACATCTATACACACTAAGAAAATAAATCAGTTCTATGAAAAATAATTTAATGATATTTTTGTCAACTTATAAGATTTACACTTATGTGGTAGTACATTAAAATGTAAATATGTCTTCCATTCTGAAAAACTGAAATTCTGCTGCACTACACAGATAAAATTAAAAAACACATATTCATGCTACTTAAGACTGGAAAAGGAGTTTTGGTTTGGTCAGATGCTGTTTATGTCAACTTTACTGGTAAAATTCATATTATACATTATTCAAAGTTACTCCAAAAAATTTCAAGTCTCTTCGGATCCAGAGATAATTCTGACAGTAGGCATTAACACAGTTTTCCCTTCTTTGGTGTTTTCTTACAGATAAATATGTAAATGGAGCTCAAATAAAATCATTTTATTTATAGAGAAGGAGGCAGAAAAACAGACACTCAGAATGAATGTTCCTGTGTAAATCTTCAGGCTAGTCATCTTTGTCATCTCAGTCCAACGGCAACTTCCTGCTCCTTCAGGGTTTCTGACACACTCAGGATGTGGTTGCAATACTGTGTGTTGCACAGTAATAGATTGCAGAGTCTTCAGAAGTCAGGCCTCTGAGCTCCATGTAGGCTGTGTTGGAGGATGTGTCTGCAGTGAGTGTGGCCTTGCCCTGGAACTTCTTTTTTTTTATTTTATTTTATTTTTTTTTATTGAGAAAAAGAAAAGAAAAAAAAGTTTCCGCCTCCTCCCGGCCTCCCATTTCCCTCCCCCTCGTCCCACCCTTCTCCCCTTCCCCCCACTCCTCTCCCCCTCCCTCTCCAGTCCAAAGAGCAGTCAGGGTTCCCTGTCCTGTGGAAAGTCCAAGGCCCTCCCCCCTCTGTCCATGTCTAGGAAGGTGAACATCCAAGGTGGCTAGGCTCCCACAAAGCCCGAACTTGAAGTAGGATCAAAACCCCGGGCCATCGTCCCCGGCTTCTCATCAGCCCCCATTGTTCGCCATGTTCAGAGAGTCTGGTTTTATCCCATGCTTCTTCTGTCACAGTCCAGCTGGCCTTGGTGAGCTCCCAATAGATCAGTCACACTGTCTCAGTGGTTGGGTGCACCCCTTGTGGTCGTGACTTCCTTGCTCATGTTCTCCCTCCTTCCGCTCCTCATTGGGAACTTTGGAGCTCAGTCCGGTGCTCCAGTGTGGGTCTTGGTGACTATCTCCATCCATCACCAGCTGAAGGTTCTATGGTGATATGCAAGATATTCGTCAGCATTGCTGTAGGATAGGGTCATTTCAGGTTCCTTATCCTCAGCTGCCCAAGGAACTAACTGGGGACCTCGCCTTGGGCTCCTGGGAGCCACTCTAGGTTCAAGTCTCTTGCCAACCCTAAGGTGGCTCCCTTAACTAAGAATTGAGCTTCCGTGCTCCCCTATCCAACCTTCCTTTATCCCAATCATCCTGTTTCCCCAAGTTTCCCTCATCCTCCCCTTCTCACTTTTCTCTCCCCATCCCCCGATACTCCCATCCCACCCCACCCCCAAGGTCCCATGTTTTCTCCCCTCAATTTTGTCTACTTCCCGTATCCAAGAGGATAGTTATATGTTTGTCTTTGGGTTCACCTTCTTATTTAGCTTCTTTAGGTTCACCACTATATACTCCGTGACTTGCCCTGGAACTTCTGAGCATAGTCAGTATCATCAAGATTATCAGGATCAATATCTCCAATCCATTCCAGGCCCTGTCCAGTCCTCTCCTTCACCCAATTAATATAGTATTTAGTAATATCATCAGAGGGCCTGCAGGACAATTTCACTGAGGTACCAGGCCTCACAAGCTCAGGCCCAGACTGCTGCAGCTGCACCTGGGAGTAGACATCTGTAGAGAAAAGACAGTTTAGGTGTCATTGTCACCTCTGTATCTGTTTCCTCTACAGATTTTGAACTGGAATGCCCCTTTACCTGTAGTTAGTGACAGGAGGAAGAGAGTGATCCAGCTCCACTCCATGGTAATGACCTGTGTGCTCAGTGACTATGGACAGGACACTGATCATGTGTTGTTCTGGGGTGTGGACATCTCTGTATTTACCGCCATAGACTCATGTGATTTGTATATTCATGAACAGTGTACCTCTTAGATAAAGTCCTAGTACAGCTTTAGAAGAAAGAGGTAGAGGACTTTGGGTAAGGTAGCAGGATGTTAAAGTCCAATTATCACATGTACTCACTCATAAGTAGTTTTTAAACATAAAGCAAAGAAAACAAGCCCACAAATCACAATTAAAAGAGAACCTAGACAACAATGAGGACCCTAAAAGAGATGTACGTAGATCTAATCTACATGGAATGTAGAAAAAGATAAGATCTCTTGAGTAAATTGGGAGCATGGGGACCTTGGAGCAGGGATAAAAGGAAGCATAAAGGCAGAGAGGGGAGCAGAGAAAAATGTAGAGCTCAATAAAAATGATAAAAAAAATTCAATATAAAAATTTGTTATAGATCTAAGCAGAGAATCTTCAATAGAGGAATCTCAAATGTTGGTGAAGCACTTTAAGAATTTTTCAACCTTGTTAGCCATCATGAACACTGAGGGGACACTGTGGATGGCACTCAGAGGTCACCAATAAAAAATGACTCTGAGATTCCATCTTACACCTGTCAGAATGACTAACATTAAAATCACAGCAACACATCATGCTGATGTGAATATAGAGCCAGACAAACTCTCTTCCACTGATGATGGAAGAGAAAACTTGTGCAGTCACTTTGGAAATTAATATGTCAGTTTCTCAGAAATGGGGAACCTCTACCTCAAGATCTACCTTCTACCTATACCAACCTCAGGCATATACCCAATGGACACCCACCCTATACCAATGATACTTGCTCAAATATAGTTCAAAACAGCATTATACAAAATAGACAGAAACTGGAAACAAACTTGATGTCCCTCACACAAAGAGTGGATAAAGAAATTCTGATACAGTTACACAACGGAGGAATACTCAGCTATTAAAAATGACATCATGAAATTTGTGGACAAATGGATAGAACTAGAAAAAGTCATCCTGGGTGAGGTAACCAAGACCTCAAAAAACAAACATAATATGTACTCACTTGTGAGTGGATATTATCTGTAAAGGAGAACTATGCTATAATGCACAGGTAATCAAAGTAACTAGGAGAGTTCAAGGGGTAACATATAAATTTACCAGGGATGGGAAAATAGAATAGACATCATTGTTGGAGATGAGGCTTAACTTGGAGAGGAACAGAAGGGGTCAATTGTAGGGAGGATGTAGAGGAGAAAGAACTGGGAGAGACAACTGGATTGGGGAGGCATCTCAGGAACAAGATAGACACCTATCACAATAGAAATTCCCTGGAATCTATGAAGGTGACCCCAGCAACGGGAGATACAGAATCTAAACCGACAATCTCCAATAACCAAGTAAGACTTTCACTGGAGGGGCTGGGACAACAATCCATCCACAAAACCTCCAGCCTACAATTTGTCCTGACTACAAGATGTTCTAGGGTATAGGGTGCACAGAAATTGTGGGAGTGATCAACTAATAACAGGTCTGGATTGAGACTCATGCCACGCAAGGGAGCCCACCCTTGACCCTGCTTGGAGGGCCAGAATTCAGAGGATTGATAGCACAGAGACCTAAGATAAAACCTCATGTGACTGTGAAAAATTAATGAAATGATTATTAATGCTATTCTTCTATACTCATAGATGGGTGCCTAGCCCAGTTGTCATCAGAGAGGCTTCATAAAGCAGCTAATGGAAACAGTGAAGAGACTCACAATCAAACATTAGGCAGACTTGGGGAATTCTGTAGAAGAGGGGGAGGAAGGCAGATAGATACCAGAGGTATCATGACCATTAGAAGAAAAACCAAAGAATCACTGTAAGCTTATAAAGGGCTCACAGAGTCCTAACTGAAAAGCAGAGAGCCTGCATTGCGCTGACATAGGCCCTCTGTATATGCTACAGTTATGTAACCTGGTCTTCTTGTATGATTCTGAAAAGTGGGATGGCAGCTGTCTCTCACACTTTTATTGGATTTTGGGACTCTTTTCCTCGTATTGAATTGCCTCACCAACTTGTTCTGCCATTTTTTTTGATATCTATGTGGAATATGCCCACTGAATATAAATGGAGAAGTAGATAGAGGAACTAAGGAAAATTCAGGTAGGGATTGGAGGAAGAGGAAGGAAGGAAAACTGCATGTTGGTGGAATGCTGATGCCTATCATGGGTGATAATAGAGAAATACTGACCTGATTAAGCAATATAGATTCCAAGAGATACCCTGTTTTCATAAGAAAATTCATTCAAAAAGTCTAGGACTGTGTGAGATTGTGGAGAAATGTAAAAGCATCTTCTCCTACAGCAGACAAATTGTGTATCACAATATGTAACAGGCTTGTGATTACAGGGAAAGTTATTTGGACTTGAGAAGACTATTTGAAATGCTTAAAATCTGAATCTATTTCTCAAAGCATATAAATATGAATTGGATTGATGAATCAGTATTAATATCCTAACAACAATATTGGTCATGTCCTAGGAGTTAGACATTTATTTAAATGTGATCAAATATTTCTGCCCCAAGATGGTGACCCAATCATGGCAGACACATGTGTTGACTGACAATAGCAGGGGAATAGGTGGGTCAACTTTACAAATTTAAAACTGATTTTTGCATGCATAATGGTTAGATTTCCTTATGAAATGAGAATTAATTTTAGTCTTATTATTTTTTTCATTAATACTTAATCACAAGTTTTGAGCAAATCTTTAAGTTACTATTTTCTGTCCTCTCATCCCAAGACAACCTCCTGCTCCTTCAGAGTTTCTGAACCAGTTCATCTATGGACATGACACTGTGTCTTACACAGTAATAGATGACAGACTACTCATATCAGGCTTCTGAGCTCCATGTAGGAAATCTTAGGCATTGTGTCTACGTCTAATGAAGCTCAGTCCTCAAACATCTGCCCATGCTTTATTCTGGTAATGCTTGGGAAATTCCACACAATCCTTTCAAGCCTATGTCCACGTTTCTTCAATACCCAGTGGGGAAGATATGAGTAAAAATTCTTGCAGGACATATTTAATACACCTCCAGGATTCCTCAGTTTATCCATAGGTTGCGGTAGCTGAACGTGGGAATAGACAGTTGTGGAAAGGATGCCATTGTCACTCCATTTTCCGGCTTCTAGCCAAGCCCAGCTTTGGAAACACACTTACCTGTAGCTGCTAACACCAGGTGGAGGATGATCTAACTACAGTTATGATGAGAACCTGTGTGCTCAGGGACAGTGAACAAGAGAGTATTATTGTAGTATTGAGGGATAGGTGCACATTGATATATTTACGAACATAATTTCTGAAATTTACACATGAATGGGGAAGAACATTCCTTATATCAAAGCAGGAATCTGTTTAACACAGAAAGGTAAAGGTTTTCTAAGTTAGTCAGTGGGATGGTGAGTTCCAAGTTCTATACCTTTCTGGGGAAATGCATTCCCTCTTCCATTATTGCACCTATATATATAGATAAGAGCTCTCCCATCCCTCTTAGAACAATGTCACTACATCCATGTTTCTTCATGTGACCCACATGTCAATGATTCATGGGCCATCTGTTCAATCCCAGAGTCAATCATAATAGTGATGTTGTGAAGATGCATTGACCGTCCTGCCCCCATCAGACACTAGCATAGAACACTGGAGACTGCTGTCATCCATCCATTATCAATGGTCAACAAAACTGGGAACACCCTGAGGTATCAGCTCTGTTTGTTTTGGACAATTTCCCCCAAAATATTTCCTATGGCCCCAAGGCCCAAATATTCTTAACCTATAATAATGAGTGGTTTATGACCTAGTTTCCTATCCAGTGTCAATAGGATTCCAATTTGTCTCATATATTACAATTTGACCTCATGTATTGATTGTATTAAACAAAGAAGCTCTCAAGTATTGCAGCACAGGGCTCTCATATTTTAACTACTCCATAGTCTCTGAATGTAATGATGTTGGCAGAGGAAATCAGTCAGTGCACAATGTCTTTATCAGCTTCTGCTATCTTTTATCTTTCAGACATTGGTGGATGGATCAACAGTGCCACCTTCTGGTTTGGAGAATCAGCTAATGCAAGTTTATATATGAGTTCATACACAGTGCCCAATCTATAACTCTCACATCTGTCTTCAGTGTCCTAAGGTGATGTTGAGTAGATGATTCAAGAATGAATAGGGAGCTGTGCATAGCCATTTTCTACATCTCCATGAAATCCAGTCTTTTCTTTAGGTGTTATAAGATCTATCTGTAACAGGCACCATTGATGATGAAGCTGACAGACAGCACAACTGATGGAGGGAGTCTACAAGCACTCCACCTGGTCAAAATCCAAGCACACTATATAACAAAGTAACCACCAGGTAATCAATGGCCTGTGAGAGCTGATGCTGTATCAGTATAGGTTCACATTCTGTTAATACTTGAGACTGTAGGACAGGTTTCTGAGACCATGAAGAAGTAAATATGGGACCAAGAAATAATGTATGATCTCAGAATTTGCCTTATTTAGCAAATTAGCAAGTGTGTTGATTGTTTTAATGATTATTGTGAAAAGTACTTTAGTAATACCAACTTACAGGAATTACACTAATGTGGCTTGCATTTTTATACATATCTTACATTCTAAGACACTGGACTTTTGCTGGACCACAAAGCCAGACTTAACTAAACACCGGAAGTTATGTAACATTTGAGAGCTTGAAAATATTTTTGTTTTGCCAGATTTTATTTATTTACCCCTTACTTGCCAAATTCATATTTTAGTTTATTGAAAGCAATCCTGAGAAAGGGCCCAGTCTTTAATAATACAGAGGTATTTTAGTCATAAAGCATAATCATAGTTTTCAGGTTTTATTATTTTATTAAGGAACATACTTGTAAATGGAGATGGTCATTTGTGAAGAGATTGTCATAGTATGATGTACATGAGGACTTGTTCAATCAGGTCATATTATTTACATTTGTAATATGAAAAAATTGATAAACTATAGTACTATGAGAATGAGGCAGAAAATGAACACTCAGATGATTATTTATGATCAAGTCTCCAGTCTAATATTCTCTGGATTCTCTGTCCCACAACTGCTTCCTGCTCCTCCTGGGCTTCTGACAGACTCAGAATGTGGCTGCAATACTGTGTCTCACACAGAAATAGACTGCAGAGTCTGCTGCTGCTGAGCTCTATGTAGGCTTTACTAGAGGATGTGTATGCTGTCGGTGTGGTCTATCCCTGGAACTTCTGAGCATTTTTAGTTTCACCATCTTCAGGATCAATTAATCCAATCCACTCAAGGCCTTGTGCAGTCCTCTGCTTCACCCAGGTAATGAAGTAGTCAATGAAAGTATAGCCAGAAGTCTTATAGGACAGCTCACTGGGGCCCCAGGTTTTCCCAAGTCAGGCCCTGACTGCTGCAGCTGGGCCTTGGAGTTGACAGCTGTGAAGAAAAGTCATTTTAGGTGTCATTGTCACTTCAGTCCCTGTTCCTTCTTCAGGTTTGGAACCTGTAGTTGCTGACACAAAGAAGAGAACAATCCAGCTTCATCCCACAATGAGGACCTGTGTGCTCAGTGACTGTAGTGAGGACAATGATATATGTTGTTGGTCTGGGGTGTGGACATCTCTGTAGTTAGCATAATAGATCTGGGTACTTTGCATATTAATGAGCAAGGAACTTCTTAGATAAGGACCTACTCCAGCTGGAGGGTTTGGAGGCAGCACATTGGGTCAAGCCACAGGATGCTGAGGTCCAAGTCCTATTCCTGTCTGAAGAAATACATCCCATTCACCTTCTCTCAGCTCCATGCAGATACTTTGGGTGTTACATCAGGACCCAAGCTCACAAAAGATTTCTGGCCTGAGGCAGTAGTTCTACTTTGGAACATGTATCAGATTGATGCCCAGAAGAGGTTGCAGTGATGATGGTGGTGACTGGGAATTTCAAAGTCTGCTAAGTTTTGAGAATTCACAACCTACTTTCAGATATTTACAATTAATATTGTCATTTCAGAAGATTGCAAACAAAAAAACTTACTGAAATTACCTAAAAGGAATACTTCTCAGAAATTATTATACATTGTTGTTTATTCATCACTATCTTCAATGACTTACAAAAATAAACTTATGTTTCTCATTAAATGATTTCGTAAAGAAGATATGGATATACATGCAACAGAAGAGAAATATGTCATATGGAAGAATAAGGAAATTATACCACTTTTCTGAAAATTTTTGTAACTGGAGATAACTGTAATAATTAAGATTATCTCTGAAACACAAACATCATAGGAAACTCTGGTTTTTAGAAACTGAATAGGTACACAGACCTATGTATGCAAATATATAACAATGTATAAATGAAACTGTGTACCAGAATATAGCAAAAAGTAGGAATGTCAAGAAAAAGAAGGGTAGAAATTTTGGGGAAAATAAGCACAGTGTACGATATAAAGGTATAAAAATTTTAAACATATAAAAATTGTTATTTTCATATTTCAAAATAATTTTACATATTCTTTGAAATTTCCATCAAGTATTAAATATGTTGTGATCCTGTCTATCCCCACCTATGTCCCTATGACTTCCATTGGGACCTTCCAATAAGTCTCTCCCAGATTCTTGACCTCTTTCTTTCATAATAACAGAGTGAGTCCTATCGTTGCTAGCTATAGATATGCAGATTGTCATTCACTAGTGCAAAAGAAACTTTTAAAAGCCTTCCCCAAAAAGTGATTATATTTTCCTCATCAATCATCAAATGCCAATAGACTCAAAGCTTGGTGCTGCACCCAAGAGTCCCTCATCATCACATTATAATGTTATTTTAAATATTTCTTCATTTTTTTTAAATTCTTTTTTTATATATTACATCCCAACCACAGTTCCTTTCTGTTGTAAGTGAAATACAAGTTATTAATTCACACATGACCTATCTGCATGGACATATCTGCATCATCCAGTACTGTTTCTATTTGTAATTCCAGGAATATATTAAAGAATACTGGTGAACATAGTTGAACAAATGCTTTTGTCATGTGATAGGGCATCTCTTGGGTATATTCCCAATATAGTATTGCTGGGTCCAGGGGTAGGTTGATCCCGAATTTCCTGAGAAACCGAAACACTGATTTCCAAAGTGGTTGCACAAGATTGCATTCCCACCAGCAATGGATGAGGGTACCCCTTCCTCCACAGCCTCTCCAGCAAAGGCTATCATTGGTGTTTTTGATTTTAGCCATTCTGACAGGTGTAAGATGATATCTCAAAGTTGTTTTGATTTGCATCTCCCTAATCGCTAAGGAGGTTGAGCATGACCTTAAGTGTCTTTTGGCCATTTGAACTTCTTCTGTTGAGAATTCCCTGTTCAGTTCAGTGCCCCATTTTTTAATTGGGTTAATTAGCATTTTGAAGTCTAGTTTCTTGAGTTCTCTATAAATTTTGGAATTCAGACCTTTGTCTGTTGCAGGGTTGGTGAACCTGGAAAGAACCTAGATGCCCTTCAATGGAAGAATGGATGAAGAAAGTGTGGAATATATACACATTAGAGTACTACGCTACGGTAAAAAACAATGACTTCTCGAATTTTGCATGCAGATGGATGGAAATAGAAAACACTATCCTGAGTGAGGTAACCCAGACCCAAAAAGAGGAACATGGGATGTACTCACTCATAATTGGTTTCTAGCCATAAATAATGGTCACGGAGTATATAATTGGTGAACCTAAAGAAGCTAAATAAGAAGGTGAACCCAAGGAAAAACATATAATTATCCTCTTGGCTATGGGAAGTAGACAAAATTGCCGGGGAGAAAATTTGGGATCTTGGGGGTGGGGTGGGAGGGGGTAACGGGGGATGGGGAGAGAAAAGTGAGAAGGGGAGGATGAGGGAAACTTGGGGAAACAGGATGATTGGGATAAAGGAAGGTTGGATAGGGGAGCACGGAAGCACAATTCTTTGTTAAGGGAGCCACCTTAGGGTTGGCAAGAGACTTGAACCTAGAGTAGCTCCCAGGAGCCCAAGGCGAGGTCCCCAGTTAGTTCCTTGTGCAGCTGAGGATAGGAAACCTGAAGTGACCCTATCCTATAGCAATGCTGACGAATATCTTGCATATCACCATAGAACCTTCATCTGGTGATGGATGGAGATAGTCACAGAGACCCACACTGGAGCACCAGACTGAGCTCCCAAGTTCCCAATGAGGAGCAGAAGGAGGGAGAACATGAGCAAGGAAATCAGGACCATGAGGGGTGCACCCACCCACTGAGACAGTGTGGCTGATCTATTGGGAGCTCACTAAGGCCAGCTGGACTCTGACGGAAGAAGCATGGGATAAAACCGGACTCTCTGAACATGGCGAACAATGGGGGCTGATGAGAAGCCAAGGACAATGGCCCTGGGTTTTGATCCTACTTCAAGTTCTGGCTTTGTGGGAGCCTAGCCAGTTTGGATGTTCACCTTCCTAGACATGGACGGAGGGGGAAGGACCTTGGACTTTCCACAGGGCAGGTAACCCTGACTGCTCTTTGGCCTGGAGAGGGAGGGGGAGAGGAGGGGGAGAAGAGGGAGAGGAGGGGGAGGGAAATGGGAGGCTGGGAGGAGGCGGAAACATTTTTTTCTTTTTCTCAATAAAAAATTGAAAAAAAAAGGTACTGGTGAGAAGACACATCCTGCAAGCCTCCTACAATTGTCTTAAACTGATCACCTAGTTCTCTACGGACTTTGATTGATGCAAAGTTTAGGCATTTTTGCATTTTCTTGAATTTTTATGATTTTCTCTGGGTAACTGTAGAACCTCACTGTATCCCAAAGTCCTTCCCTTCAGATGCTATCAAATACCTTCCTGAAGTCAATGCAAGAGATGTATAAGTCTTTCCAAATTCTTCATATTTTTTCTTCCAGGTGCCTCAAAGTGAAGATATGATCAATTGTGCTCTGAATCCTCACTGGTCCTCTGTTAGGATTTTCTCTGTTCTGCCCATGATCCTTTTCAGCACAACGGAGGAGGAGATCTTACTGGAAGATGTTCACTTACCAAACTATATGACTGAAGAATGTCACTGCTTGTTGAAAATCCAAATGAGTTGCAGACTATGGTAAATAGAGTGGTGTAAGCCAACAAAAACCTTGGTATGAAAGTAAACATCAAGAAGACTGGGATACAACACATGGGAAGGGCACAGAAGGATTTTAACATTGTAATAAATAATCAGAACCTCAAGAAAACAGACAACTTTGTCTATATGGGAGGAACCCTCAGTTTAAATGAACTATCTTAGATATCAAGAGGTGCATAGCTATAGCAAGGGCTGCACTAGAAATGTTTGGTCAGCAAGAGACATAGTGACAACAACAAAATTACAAATATATGAGACACTTGTCTGGAGCTGCTTTCTTTACAACTCTGAAACCTGGACAATGAAACGCTCCTCAGAACAGAGGCTGAATGTGTATAGCACGTCTCAGGAGAATTCTTGGAATCACATACAGAAATAGGCTGCACAATGATGACATTGATTAACATCTCCCTCTACAGAAGGAAATAAACTACAGAATACAGCAACGGGGCTTGAGATATTTTTGTCATGTTATGAGAATGACTGATGGCAGACACCCAAAGATAATACTTCTTAGAGTACTGAACAGAACAAAGTGAAGTGGAAGGCTCAAAGGTGCTGGATAGACACCATAAGGTAGACTGTAGAACCTTGGGTGTGACAATAACAGAAGCATCTAGGACTGCCTAGGATAGGAACAACTGGAGAACTGTAGTAAGCAGGCTGCCCATGCATGTTTAAGCAATTCTGTGTGATAAATGATGTTGACACTTATTCCTCTCCCCAGACACTTTCTGATACTTCCCTCTCTTCCCCCAGATGCAACCTTTTCTGTTTCCCCTGATAAAAGAGCAGGCATCCTATGGATACTCAACAAATGGAGCACAGTAAGCTACAATAAAACCAAGCACATAAATTACATAAAGTATTGGTGAGACAACTCAGGAAGAAGAAAGTGGTCCTGCAAGTAGTAAAAAGAGTCAGAGATAATACCTATTCCCAGTTAGTAATCCCACAAGCACTCCAAGCTCCTCAACCATAACACATATGTAGAGGACGTTAGTCAGGTTCCTAGAGGAACCCTAAATTCTTTAAGCCTCCATTTGTCCCAATCAGTTGATTCATGGGCCAAGACCTCACGGTGTTCATGACTCCTCTGGTGTAGTGGCAGCAGTGATGGTCATGGCAGGAAAGGAGCAGAAAGTGATAATGCTTGTCTCAAACCCAGGTGGCTTCATTTAGATTCCAATTCCTAGAACTGGAATTCCAATCCCAATTCTTGCCTGGGCTGAAGTGATTTTTAAACATAAAACAAAGAAAACCAGTTCACAAATCACAATACCAGAGAACCTAGACAACAAGGATTACCCCAAGAGAGACATACATAGATCTAATCTACATGGGTAGTAGAAAAAGACAAGATCTCCTGAAAATATTCGGAGCATGGAGACCTTGGGAGAGGGTAGTAAAAGAGGGATAAGGCAGGGAGGGGAGCAAAGAAAAATGTAGAGCTCAATAAAAAATCAATAAAAAATAGCGCACACCTTTAATCCTAGCACCTGGGAGGCAGAGACAGGTGGATCTCTGTGAGTTCGAGGCCAGCCTGGTCTACAAGAGCTAGTTCCAGGATAGTCTCCAAAGCTACAGAGAAACCCTGCCCCCCCCAAAAAAAACAAAAACAAAAAAAGAACAACCCAAGTTCCCACCCCCCCCCCTTGCTCCTACTCCCTCCACATAACCTCCCACCCCATCCCCATCTAATCTTCAAAGAGGGTAAGGCATATTGCTTTGGGGAATGTCCAAGACCCTCCATAGTATGTCTGGGATAAGCAAGGTATACATTCAGAGAAGAGGATCCCAAAAAGCCTGTACATGCAGTAGTGATAAATCTTGGTGCCACTGCCAGTGGCATCTCAGTCTGCTCCAGCCATGCAACTGTCAATCACATTCAGAGGGACTGGTTTGGTACTATGCTTTTTCCTTCCCATTCGGGCTGGAGTTGGTGAGCACCCATTATCTAAGATAGACTGTTTCAGTGGGTGAACCCATCACTTTATTGACCTCCTTGCTCATATCTTCCTTTTCCTCTTCTACTGGACTTTGTTAGCTCAGTCCCAGTGCTCTGATGTGGTTCTCTGCCTTTTTCCATAAGTTGTTGGATTAATGTTCTATGGTTACATTTATGATATTCATCAATCAGACTACAGTCAAGATTGAAACATCTCTCTTCTATTGCTTAGGGTCTTAGCCAGGTCATCCTTTTAGATTCCTAGGAATTTCTCTAGAACCAGGGTTCTGCTAACCCCACAATGGCTCCCCCAATCAGACATCCCTCTCCTTGCTCCCATCTCTGTCCTTCCTCAATTTCAACTATCCCATTCCCTCTAGTTCTTCTTAATCCTTCCTTTCTCCCCTCCTCTTTCCCTTCTCGCCTACTTTTTCCTTCCACTTCTATGCTCCCAGTAATGTCAGGTGATCTAGTCTGTTTCCAACTTCCAGGTGAATCTATATATGTTTTTCTTTGAGTTCACATTATTATTTAGTTTCTCTAGCATCCTGAACTATAGGCTCACTGTCCTTTCTTTATAGCTAGTATCCACTTATGAGTGACTAAATACCATACTCAGTTTTTTGAATCTGGGTTATTCACTCAGAATAGTGTTTTCTAATTCCATCCACTTGCATGCAAAAACCAGGATGTCATTATTTTTTACCACTAAGCAATGTATAAATGTGTCACATTTTCTTTATCCATTGTGTGGTTATGGGGCATTTGGATTGTTTTCAAATTCTGGCTATTACAAATAATGCTGCTATGAACATAGGTGAACCACTTCCTAAATATAACCCCAGTAGCAAAGACACTGAGAGCAACAATAAATAAATGGGACCTTCTGACACTGAGAAGCTTCTGTAAAGCAAAAATAAATAAATAAATAAATAAATAAATAAATAAATAAATAAAAAAACCAGTTAATAAGACAAAACAGCAGCCTAATGAATGGAAAAAGATCTTCACCAACCCCACATCAGACAAAGGACTGGTCACCAAATTATGTAAAGAACTCAAGAATCTAGACATTAAACTTCTAAATAACCCAATTAAAAAAATGGGGTATTGAACTAAACAGAGAATTCTCTACAGAAGAATCTCAAATTACCAAAAGATACTTAAGGACATGTTTAACACCCTTAGCTATCAGGGAAATGCAAATTTAAACAACTCTGAGATACCATCTTACACATGTCAAAATGGCTAAGATCAAAAATACCAGTGATAGCTTATGCTGGAGAGGATGTGGGGTAAGGGGAACACTCATCCACTGCTGGTAGGAATGAAAACATGTACAACCACTTTGGAAATAAGTATAGCAGTTTCTCAAAAAACTGATCTTCTGTTTTTACCTCAGAATGATGATGAGCAAGAAACCAAAGTACAACAAATCCAGGGATGAGCTGGGGAAAGATTGTTTACAGGTTGATATAAGAATAAATTAGTGTAGTTACATGGGAAATCAGTTTGTAGCTTAAAAATAAAACTATTCTGTGTCCCAGCCATATCCCTTCCAAGCATCTGCTCAATGACTCTATCTTATTAGAGAGTTAGTTTCATATCCATGTTTGTTGGTGTTCTTTTCACAGCTGCTGGAAGATGAAACCAAGTTATATTTCCAACATAGGACAAATATATAATGAAAATGTTGGTTGTATAAATAATGGAATAATAATCAGTAGCAAAATATGAACTAAGAAAACTATAGTTTAGTGAATGGAACTGGAAAAATGCTCAGTGAGCTCACCCTGGTGCATAAAGACAAATGCTACATGTTCTCACTTATATGTGATTCAAAGACAGGAATATTATATTTGTATGTTTAATATATGTGTTTAATAAACCAAGAGACTGAAAATTGACTATTGGGGTTTGAGGAATTAAAGTTAAGAATATACTAAAATAAAGAAAAACTGAAAGGAGGTCAGGAAACACAGAAGACAGAATTTCAAACATGAAGTCATGTGGCAAAAGGGTGACATTAAATATTGGTATAAGAGAAACAAAATTTAAGTTATATGAAAGACATAATGAAGTGAGTATCCTGCAACATAAGTAAGCATATAAATATAAGGGATATAGAATGCATTGGTATGATGTAATAAAGCAATAACATCAAAGAAAAGGAATGTAGACTATGAAATAAAAGAAATGTAAATTATAATGTCATATCTATAACAAAAGGTCAGAAAATAATAAACATTTCCTAGGTGCCTAGTTTTACATTTGAGATTTTCCACATGTTGAGCGAATAAATTTGTGTTCAGATTTTGGTGTTCTTTTATGAATCTGTTGATACAGCATTTTATGAAAAATAACATTTTTAAGAAAAGTGTATGAAAACTAGTGAGATGTAGATAAACTTGTCATTTCATTGATAGCATTGTCCCTGTGGGTTTTCTGATCATGTTCTATGGTTATGAGAGATATATGCTTCCAGAAATGTGAGTTATACAGCTCATGAATGAGATTTTAGATCTTGAGTTCTGCTACTGTGTAAGATCATTGATGTCTTTTCTCTCCCTTTAGGCTGCATAGCACCTTCCTGCACTAGAAAAATTACCCAGCAGGTAGAATTTTCTGTTCAGTTCACGATTGGTTTCTAATTAACTAATAAGTACTTGAACTCATATACATGCATGGGTGAACTGTTCTGCTCTCAGAAGACATGAGTTATTAATGAACACCTCTGTATTGGCCACAAGACAGCTCTCTGTGATTTAATGATCAGGAAGGCCCCACAGGTGTTGAGAACAGTATGGGCTTCTGCCAATGCTCTTGTTGGCCTATGGTAACTCAATAGTTAAACATTATTTCTGAGAAAGAATTTAAGATGTGAATGAATCTTCAGATTTAGAAGGGTGTGTAACTCTAAGGAAAGAGTGTGTTCCAGATACTGGAGGACTGATACACAATGAAGTCACAGAGACTGGAACGCATGCAGAGTCTTCACAGATTCGATCCTAATGGGATCCCAATGTTGAGAGAAGAGCACGGACACAGGCTATCATGTGTTAACCAAGAAGTTCTATAATTGATACTTCATTGATGTGGGAGTGTCTTCTATCTATCTGTTGCTTTCATTGGTTAATTAATAAAAGAATCTGCTTGGCCTGATAGGGCAGAATTTAGATAGGTGGAGTAGACCAAACAGAATGCTGGGAAGAAGGGAACTGAGTTAGTCACCATGCCTCTCCTCTCTAAGATAGATGTAGATTAAGATCCTTCCCAGTAAGCCACCACCTCATGGTGCTACACAGATTATTAGAAATGGGTTAAGCAAGTTATGAGAATTAGCCAATAAGAAGCTAGAACAAATGGGCCAAGCAGAGTTTAAAAGAATATAGTTTCCATTATTTACGGGGCTAAGCTAGCCATGTGGGAGCCAGGCAGGATGAAAACAGGCCTGCTAGCCTCATCACTACACTTCATTGCAAAGGAAATTCTTGTTTCCTTTATTACAGTATTATTGAGTGTATTTACTTTACTCAGGACTGGAAACAAGCCCAGCAGTAGACAGCTAACACAGAATGAATGCAATGTTTTATAGATATTTTTTCTTATTTCCCATTGTGCATAATTTCTTCAATTTTACTCATCTTTTACCTATATAACATATATAACATAGTTTCATAGTTGAGTGTTGTTATGAGTTATATGTATGTAAGTTCCTGTTTTTATTTTTTACATTTTATTAATGCTTTTTATTTTAATTGTTTGTTTTTGTCTGTTCACTTTGTACAATTTTTTTAAAAAATGCACAAAGCAAAAAAACTGAATAATATTTAAAAAGAATATATAAAATTGTGAAGAGTTTGACAAGGAATCTTTATTATATGTGAGCATGGAAACATCATATATTATTCACAGCTGGTACAGGTCAGATAATAAACTTTAAGAAAGGAAATCACAGAGGATACAGAATCCCCTCTGCACTTCATCTCATTTCTCTAATGGGGATTCTTAGCTCCTTTATGCCCCTGCTGGCACTTAGTTCCCTTGCTCATTGGTTTGTCACGGTTTACACTGAAATTGCTAAGTCTGGCTTAACTAGTAACATAGCCATGAAATACAGTGTTCATCTGCATATGTAACTGGGTGTTGATTAACATGGTGATGCTGACTAGATGTTTCAGAGATTTATGTTGTGCCTATATAATTATCAAGGTCCTTTAACAAAAACTAGGCTTCACATAATTACAGTTGTATCCAACTAAATCAATTCCCACTTATAACATGGTGATGATAGGAGAGAACAGAATCTTGGCTGGCTTCATTATGTAATACCTGGGGCAGAGCACCTGAAGTCAGAGAGTCACACAGTCTTGAATTTAGTTCCACCTCTCACATGTTTTCATGAATGAAATGCTGGTAGCCCCAGACACAAAATTCAACAGGAAAAAAAGGCACCACTGTGATACCTCCAGCTCAGTTAACAACTTCAGAAAAATATATTAATATAGAGAAGGAAGTAGAAATCTAGTGTATGTCTGCTGGCTTATCAGATGTTGCAGTCTATAATAGCCTGGTTTCTAAGCTGGGCAACAAGGAGTTCTCCCTCCACAAAGTAAGTTTCCCTCTTTAACCTAGCCTTATCTGGAAGATATCTCTAGGCACAGGATTCCTAACTTATCTCATGAGTAACCCTTGACAGAGCTCATGCTAATGCTCTTCCCTTGATGGGCCATATAGTAACTAGGCAAGTGCTCTAGCAATTTTGATAAGGCCATGCTTCAACTAATATGGCTATATGATAGAAGCTTACAACTTAATGCAAACTATGGTATCTCCTCAGACTCCTCAATTCTCCATATTCCCATACTCTGAAAAAAAGTTGAACTGTTTCATGGAAAGCAATTTCGCAGAGGGCTGTCTCAATTCCTCTTTAAGGCTAAATACCCAGCTTACTTTCACCACTTCTTCCCCTTTTTCCTTAAAACTTGTTGGGCAACAGGCCAAGAAGGAACAGAGGGCACTCACAGGAAGGTAAACCATGACTCAATCTGTTTCTTGTGTTGCACTTTAGACTGGGCTCACAAGTATGACTCCATTCTTATGACTTATTTATTGAAGTCATTCTTATGACTTAGTTATGGTGAACAGTTCAAATACCAAGTATAGCTAATATCCAAACTTGGTATTTCAGGTGTGAAGAAGTAGATCTGGTTGGATAATATCTGGCAGACAATGTATTAGTAAGCTTCTCATGAGCTGAATGCTTTTACTGATGAAGGATGTTTTGGAATGTGTACCCAGGAATGAGAAGAATCAACAGCACTATATAAGATTTTGTGTGCACATATGGTTGAATGTCTGAAGTGGAGCTTCACAGCTTAAAACAAAAATGTGTGCTCTAGAAAGTGAGACTATTCATGTATGTTTTATTCTAACTTCAGGATCACAAACCGTGTGCATCTAATATTGCAGTATAGAGGAAGCTGGGACCAGTCCAATGCACAGCTTCCCTTCATATAAGAATTGATATGATGTTCCTTGAACTGTCACAATACTAAGAGACACCCTGAGAGGACAATATTCTCTTTTTTTGAAAAGGAACAGTTATCCCTACAGTCCAGGGTGCTGGAGGTGTCCCCCTTGGATTTCAGCATCTCTGCTCTCCTGGGTAAAGTATATAATTGTGTACTTCATAATCCATCATTGTGGGATGCTAGTGGCTATCATGAGTGTGAATGTGAGTGAATTTCAGCTGATTAAGCAGCGTAGATTTACAAAGACATTTTTATCTCATCACTGAAGTTATGCACTAAAGTCTAGACATAATGACATCATAAAGAGATGGCATGAGCTTTTTTTCTAAGTTAAACTAATGTGAGGATCACAATACACGCTGACATGGTGCAATGTGTGTGAAACTGGGCAAGAGGCTCCTTAAAATACATGCACACATTGATGTCTCACATTATCATTCATACTTTACCGTGCAGATTTTTTCAGACTTCTCTGCCTGAGCTTGCTTTCACTGATTAGAATGCTCAGCAGTTTCCTGATTTTATAACTGATGCTTGTGATGATTGCTGAAGGGCCCAACCACCCTTTGCACTTCTCATAAGACTCTTTGCAAAGAAGCTGGTATCTGAAACCTGGTGGTGGTCTCCTCTCTCTGACTCACTGACAGATTGATACATGATGATTTCCTCAGTGGTCATATACCTCAGGTGCAGTACAAAAAAAATGGATATGTTTCTAGAGAGATGTACAATGCAATCCAGCAGAAATTTCAAACAACTTTTGCAGGTTACTCATCTCAGAAAATTCATGAATTTCATGAATCAACATCAGCAAGGACAAGAAAGCAATTGTCTTTGTCAAATAGTGATATCTTGAATCTCCTAAACTGAAGAATGACAATCCAATTCACTTCTGTTCATGGGAAATCAGTCACTTTGCACTGTTGGATGGACAGTAAAAAATTGCAAGTTATTTCACAAAAGAGTTAGAACATTGATATATATGAGTAAATGCTGATGCATTTCAGGACTGGATTACTCTTAGAGCTGAAATAATTTTGATCTTAGTACTGAAACAGGTCTGTGTTTCTAAGAATGAAAAATGAGTGACAACTTGACTTAGAGAAAATGAAAATTAGCCAAGAGTAGAAAGAGTATGAATCTTAGAGATCTGCACTAGACCATGAATCCTGTCCTGGTGATGTATGTAAGACAATGAGAAATAATTGAATGGAAACTGAATTATAATCTTTAATATCGGTAACACAGATTTGGAACACATACTGTGGAAAAAAAAGCAAATCCTCTTCTTAAAGTAACATATCTTTTGCCTTCAATTTTGAAGTCAAGGTATTTTAAAAATACCTATCTTGGATTAATTCAACAGCATTTATAAGCAAATATCTTTTATCAGCTCTTGCTTCTTCCTTAGCATTCAAACAATGCAAAGACAACATAATAATATACAGGATCCAGACTCTCTGTGTATTTTCCTTCTTTACATGGCTTTATTTTAAACTATATTTCTTTTATTTTTAATTTTTGGCTTTTTGAGACAGGTTCTCTTTGTATCTTTATCTGTCCTGGAACTCCTTCTGTAGACAAGGCTGTCCTTGAACTCACAGAGATCTGCCTGTCTCTGGCTCCCAAGTGCTGGGATTAAAGGTGTGTGCCAACACACCTTAAATTCACAGAGATCTGTCTGCCTCTGCCTCCCAAGCATTGGGATTAAAAGCATGTGCTCCCATGCCTTGAACTCAAGGAGGTCTGCCGGTCACCTCTCTTTCAAGTGTAAGGATTAAAGGTGTGTGCCACCAGACCCAACTATTCTCTCTCTCTCTCTCTCTCTCTCTCTCTCTCTCTCTCTCTCTCTCTCT
>JABTXL010009188.1:1053490-1097553 GCA_025134845.1 Neodon shergylaensis
TCTCTCTCTCTCTCTCTCTCTCTCTCTCTCTCTCTCTCTCTCTCTCTAAGGACTTTAACCGTTTTCTTTTTTCCCCAAGCCTGCATATATTTTTAAACACACTTTAAACCATTTAGAGGCTTTTTTGGTCTTTGAATCTATCTTTACTGTATATTTCTCTTTTTTTCCACATGAGTCTTTAATTTGCTAGACAATATAAATAGGATTAAAGCTGTGCCTTTGCCAGTTGGATACATCTGATTCCTTAGCTTTCTGAGATTCCAGCCTCATGGCAGAGGGACAATATTTATTGCTACAACTCTATGGCATCTCAAGGTCCTTGCCAGCAAGGAAACTACAGCAATCTGCTCACAAGCCACACTCAAATGCTCTGTAGCTGGACCTCCTGCCTGAAAGACTCAGAGTTAGTGCTGGCAGGATGGCCCAGAAAGCCGGCATTTTAAAACAGCTTAGCTTTTTTCCTGCTAGGGCTGAAAACCAAAAAGCATGCGGTCAGCTTTTCATCAACATCATTTAAGTGTTTTGTGGCAGGCCCTCTTTAAAAAGCTGCAAGATTTTGCAGCTAAAGCTGAGTCAGGAAGCTTTTCTTAAATAAGAGCATGTTGTTGCCTCTAGCAAGTAGATCAGACCCGAGAAATTTGCTGCTATCAAGAAACCATGTGTAATACTGGGCTAGAATACTCCCCAAACTCTCTCAGGCTTTCTTTGGATGGAATTTTCCACATGTTGGGCACCATTTGTTGTCAGGGTTTCTGTCCTGCCTGGTTCCCACAATCATTATGTCTCAAAGAAACCACACAGAGGTCTATATTAAGCTATAAACTGATTAGTCCATTAGCACAGGCTTCTTATTAACTCTTATAACTTATATTAGGTCATCATTCTAGTATATGTTAGCCATGTGGCTCAGTACCTTTTTCAGTGGGGCAGTCACACCTTGCTTCTTCTGTGTCTGGGCTGGGACTGCAGAGGAATGGGTTTCCTTCTTCCCAGAATTCTACTGTCCTTCTTGACCCACCTCTACTTCCTGTCTGGTTGTCTCATGTATACTTCATGCCTGGTGACTGGCCAATCAGTGTTTATTTACAACATAACTGACAGAATATAGACAATTGTCCCACACCAGGTTTCTCTATATTCTGCAACAAAAGTCTTTAGTTAACAGTGAAATGTACATTAAAACAACTCCAATGCTTTATTTTTATCTCAATAAGAATGATTATAAGCAAGAAAATAAATTGCAACAAATGCAGGAGTGGATGTGGGGAAAGGGCAGTTCTTAGTCACACAGAATGGTAATATAAACTTGTATACTGGTTTTGAAAATAAGTTTGGAATGTTCACTAAAATTAATGAATAAAACTAGACTGAGCCCAACACATAAGTCCTTTAAGCATGTATTCTATAATGCTACATCTTATAGAGACACTCACACATTCATGTTCATTGCTTCTTGATTCACAGCAACTGGGATGTGGAATCAACCTAGATTTACAACAAAGGATGAACAGATAACAAAAATGTGGAACACTAAGGCAATGTAATATTAATCACTGCTAAAATGTGAATGACCAAATCTATAGAAAAATTGATGAAACAAGAACATATAGGATGAGTGAGGACACCCAGATCTAAAAAGAAAAAATGGTTCATATTCTTTCTCATAACTGGTTCCTAGACTTGAATATTATGTTTTGTGGGTTTAATTCGTAGAAGCTAAGAGAGTAGAAATGGGCCCTTATTATCTGAGGAATTAAAGAGGAAGATATAGTAAAATATGGATTAAGGAAAGCAAATAGGAAATACAAGAGACTGGAATTTTGAAACATGATGTGGTGCTGAATAGTGAATAAAGGAGTTTCTGTAGGGTAAACCAAAATTAAGAGTTACAAAAAAGCTAATTTTAACTCTAAGATCTTGAAGTGTAAGTAAAAACATATAACTGTATAGGTTATAGAATGAATTTGGGATGACAAAACACCTGGGTTATTGGGAGCAAGGGACTTTGTAGACTCACTAAGTTACAATGTTTTTCTATAACAAAATGTTTAAAATAACAAACAGTTCATGGATATCTAGTTTTGTATTTGGTATTTTATTTGAGTTGTTGGGATAATTTAGTGTTAAGATTATGATTTGGCTTTATATATCTGCTGATACAGTATTTTAACAAAATTAAATTAAAGAAAGGGGTATGAAAAATTATAGATATCTAGTGAAGAATTGTAGTTTAGTAATAAGTCTTGTCTATATCTGATTATGCTCTATTGCTATATGACATATATATGCTTGCAGAAAATTGAGGAGAGAGCACCTGCATGAATTTTGTATTTTGTTTTAACTTGTTAGTCGTTGAACAGAGATTTCCTCATGAGGGACAGTGCTTCTCCCAACAGACAGGAATTATTAATTGTAAACATCGGTACCAGGCACAGGAAAATCCCCTAAAATTGATGGAAGAAGACCCCTAGATACTGAAAACACAATGAGGTATTGGTAGGGTTCTTGGTTGACAAAAACAACTCCACAGTTTAGCCTTATTGTTGAGTAGGAATTTAAAATCTGAACATATATTAAGAGCCAGAAGGGTAGATGACTACAAGGAAAAAGTGTCTTCCAGATACAACAGGACCGATTCTCATATTAACTCACAGAGACTGTGACATAATGCAGAGAGCCTGATCCAAGTCAAGCAAATGGGGTTCCTGTCTTGAGAGAGGGATATGGACACAGACTCTCACCCCAAACCGAAGAGTTTATTTTTCACATTGACCTAATAGGCAAAGGAAAAAATTAGTATTCTGCAATGGAGTAACACTAGGCATATTAGCCACAGTTAAGGATGGACACATGCTCAGTAGTAGAAACACAACACAGAATTGCCTCAGCAGTGTTTTTGTAGATATACTATCACATACCACTTTGTTTGTTCATTGATACTTTTTAGTCTTATTGGTCTTTTGCCTATGTATCGTACTTCCAGAACTGTGTTATTATGGAGTTTGCATGTGTGATTCTTGATAGTTTATTTGCAGTTGTTTTAATGCATTTTTAAAATTCTTGTTTTCCATTTTTATGCCAGTACCACACTGTTTTCATTACTGTAGCTCTGTAATAGAGTTTGAAGTCGGGGATGGTAATGCCTCCAGAAGATCCTTTATTGTATAGGATTGTTTTGGCTATCCTGGGTTTTTTGTTTTTCCATATAAAGTTGATTATTGTCCTTTCAAGATCTGTGAAGAATTTTGCTGGGATCTTGATGGGGATTGCATTGAATCAATAAATTGCCTTTGGTAGAATTGCCATTTTTACTATGTTGATCCTCCCAATCCAAGAGCAAGGGACGTCCTTCCATTTTCTGCTATTCTCTTCAATTTCTTTCTTCAATGCCTTAAAGTTCTTGTCAAATAGGTCTTTTACTTCCTTGGTTAGAGTTACCCCAAGATATTTTATGCTGTTTGTGGCTATCGTGAAAGGTGAAGTTTCTCTGATTTCCCTCTCTGCTTCCATATCCTTTGTGTATAAGAGGGCGACTGATTTTTTGGAGTTGATCTTGTATCCTGCCACATTACTAAAGGTGTTTATCAGCTTAAAAGTTCTTTGGTGGAGTTTTGGGGGTCGCTTATGTACACTATCATATCATCTGCAAATAACGAAAGTTTAACTTCTTCATTTCCAATTCGAATCCCCTTGATCCCCTTATGTTGTCTTATTGCTAGAACTTCCAGCACTATATTGAAGAGATATGGCAAGAGTGGACAGCCTTGTCGTGTTCCTGAGTTCAGTGGGATGGCTTTGAGTTTCTCTCCGTTTAATTTGATGTTAGCTGTCTGCTTGCTGTATATAGCTTTTATTATATTTAGGTATGACCCTTGTATCCCTAATCTCTCCAAGACTTTTAAAATAAAGGGATGTTGAATTTTGTCAAATGCTTTTTCAGCATCTAATGAAATGATCATATGGTTTTTTTCTTTCAGTTTATTTACATGGTGAATTACATTGATAGATTTTCGTATGTTGAACCAGCCCCTGCATCTCTGGGATAAAGCCTACTTGATCAAAATGGATAATTTTTCTAATGTGTTGTTGGATTCGGTTTGCCAGTATTTTGTTGAGGATTTTTGCGTTAATGTTCATGAGTGAGATTGGCCTATAATTCTCTTTCCTGGTAGAGTCTTTGTGTGGTTTTGGTATCAGAGTAACTGTAGCCTCATAAAAGTAATTTGGTAATGACTCTTCTGTTTCTATATTGTGAAATACATTAAGGAGTATAGGTATTAGCTCTTCCTGGAAGTTCTGGTAGAATTCTGCATTGAAGCCATCTGGTCCTGGGCTCTTTTTGGTAGGGAGGTTTTTGATAACAAATTCTAATTCTTCGCGACTAACAGGTCTATTTAGATTGTTCACCTGGTCCTGGTTTAACTTTGGTAAATGGTATTTATCTAAAAAAGTGTCCATTTCTTTTACATTTTCCAGTTTTGTGGCGTAGAAGAATGAAAATAGACCCATATCTGTTGTAATAGAGAGCGGCCGCGGCTGCATCCCCAGCACCCCGGCCGCCTGCTCGGCTAGCTTATGCCCCGAAATAACAACACACAAACTGTATTCATTTAAACACTGCTTGCCCATTATATCCAGCCTCTTCTCGGCTAACTCTCGCACCTGGACTAGCCCATTTCTAATAGTGTGTGTAAGCACCCCAAGGTGCGCTTACCGGGAAGATTCTAGCCTACGTCCATCTTGGATTGGAGCTTCATCGCTCATGTCTGTCCGGGAGACTGGAGCATGGCTTCTCTGCTCCCAAGAGCAGAGCTGTCAAGTCTGAGCTCACTTCCTCTTCCTCCCAGTATGCTATTCTGTTTATTCCTCCCACCTATGTTTTAACCTATGAGGGCCAAGCAGTTCCTTTATTACTTAACCAATGAAATCAACAGATTGATATATGACACTCCCACATCACATATCTAACACCTTGCACAAAACTCAAGTCCAAATGGATCAAGGACCTCAATATTAGTCCGAACACACTGAACCTGATAGAAGAGAAAGTGGGAAGCACCCTATAACAAATGGGCACAGGAGATCGCTTTCTATGTATAACCCCAGCAGCACAGACATTAAGGGCAGCATTGAATAAATGGGACCTACTAAAACTGAGAAGCTTCTGTAAAGCAAAGGACACTGTCACTAAGACTAAAAGGCAACCTACTGACAGGGAGAAGATCTTCACCAACCCTGCAAAAGACAAAGGTCTGATCTCCAAAATTTATAGAGAACTCAAGAAACTAGACTTCAAAATGCTAACTAAACCAGTTAAAAAATGGGGCACTGAACTGAACAGAGAATTCTCAACAGAAGAAGTTCAAATGGCCAAAAGACACTTAAGGTCATGCTCAACCTCCTTAGCGATTAGGGAGATGCAAATCAAAACAACTTTGAGATATCATCTTACACCTGTCAGAATGGCTAAAATCAAAAACACCAGTGATAGCCTTTGCTGGAGCGGCTGTGGAGGAAGGGGTACCCTCATCCATTGCCGGTGGGAATGCAATCTTGTGCAACCACTTTGGAAATCAGTGTTTCAGTTTCTCAGGAAATTCGGGATCAACCTACCCCTGGACCCAGCAATACCACTCTTGGGAATATACCCAAGAGATGCCCTATCACATGACAAAAGCATTTGTTCAACTATGTTCATAGCAGTATTATTTGTAATAGCCAGAACCTGGAAACAACCTAGATGCCCTTCAATGGAAGAATGGATGAAGAAAGTGTGGAATATATACACATTAGAACACTACGCTGCGGTAAAAAACAATGACTTCTCGAATTTTGCATGCAAATGGATGGAAATAGAAAACACTATCCTGAGTGAGGTAACCCAGACCCAAAAAGATGAACATGGGATGTACTCACTCATATTTGGTTTCTAGCCATAAATAACGGTCACAGAGTATATAGTGGTGAACCTAAAGAAGCTAAATAAGAAGTTGAACCCAAGGAAAAACATATAATTATCCTCTTGGATATGGGAAGTAGACAAAATTGCCGGGGAGAAAATTTGGGATCTTGGGGGTGGGGTGGGATGGGAGCATCGGGGGATGGGGAGAGAAAAGTGAGAAGGGGAGGATGAGGGAAACTTGGGGAAACAGGATGATGGGGATAAAGGAAGGTTGGTTAGGGGAGCACGGAAGCACAATTCTTAGTTAAGGGAGCTCCTTAGGGTTGGCAAGAGACTTGAACCTAGAGTGGCTCCCAGGAGCCCAAGGCGAGGTCCCCAGTTAGTTCCTTGGGCAGCTGTGGATAGGGAACCTGAAATGACCCTATCCTACAGCAATGCTGACTAATATCTTGCATATCACCATAGAACCTTCATCTGGTGATGGATGGAGAGAGTCACAGAGACCCACACTGGAGCACCGGACTGAGCTCCCAAGTTCCCAATGAGGAGCGGAAGGAGGGAGAACATGAGCAAGGAAGTCAGGACCATGAGGGGTGCACCCACCCACTGAGACAGTGTGTCTGATCTATTGGGAGCTCACCAAGGCCAGCTGGACTGTGACGGAAGAAGCATGGGATAAAACCAGACTCTCTGAACATGGTGAACAATGGGGGCTGATGAGAAGCCAAGGACAATGGCCCGGGGTTTTGATCCTACTTCAAGTTCGGGCTTTGTGGGAGCCTAGCCACCTTGGATGTTCACCTTCCTAGACATGGACAGAGGGTGGAGGGCCTTGGACTTTCCACAGGGCAGGGAACCCTGACTGCTCTTTGGACTGGAGAGGGAGGGGGAGAGGTGTGGGGGGAGGGGGAGAAGGGTGGGACGAGGGGGATGGAAATGGGAGGCTGGGAGGAGGCGGAAATTTTTTTTTCTTTTTCTCAATAAAAAAAAAAATTCTTGTTTTCCTATTTCTTTGCTTTCTAAAGAGAGAAGAAAAGTTGGTATTGTTGGGAAGGTAAGATTATTGGAAAAAAGTTGGAGAACTTGATGGAAGGGAATCAATGATCAGAATATATTGCATGAATTCTTTTAAAAAAACTATAAAAAGTAAAAAGAAATAGTAAAATGAAGAAGAAACTAGGAACCTGTGAAGAGTTAGCAAAGGATCTTACTGTGCTTGAGCATGGAAACATCAGTCACAGCAGGTGCAGGTCAGCTAGTAGACTTAAGGAAAGAAATCACAGAGGATATATAGTCCCCCTCCACACCAACCTTATCTCTGTACTATGCATTCTTGGATCCACTGTGCCCCATGTTGGTCCTGAACTGTCCCTGCACACTGGTTTGTAATGGCTTAAACTGAAGTTGCTCAATATGGCTGGAACAGTAATGTATCCCTGAAACTTCATTGCTCACAGAGCTCAGCTTCAGGTGTAATAGCTGTTGTTTATCTAGAGAGGTTGATGGTATGCTTCAGAGACTGGCTTTAAGTTATGCCTATATAAATATCAATGTTCACTCAATGCCAGGTTTCTCACTGGTGGCAACTGGTTTCAGCCCTAACAGTACTCAACTGAAATCAAGTGGTACAAGGAGAGAACAGGGTATTTGTTGCCTTCATCAGGCTACACCTGGGGCAGAACACCAGAGGTCAGAAGCACAATTTGTGTTGATATAAAATATAGCCCCTCCTGCATCCATGAATGATTTCCTGGCATACTCAAATACAGGAGTCAGCTGAAAGATGAGGGACCACTGTGATAATCACATTTAAAAAAATATTCACATTGAGAAGGAGATAGAAACCAAGGGAAAGTTTTCTGAACTGAAACAGAAGGGGAATGAATGGGGGTAGAGTAAGGAAATGGGGGAGGCAACAAGAGGAGATGAGGGAAGGGAAACTATAGTCTGAATGTAAAATAATTGCAAAAAATTCATTATTTTTATACAAGGTAGTTGCAAGTCAATTCCATAAACACAACAAAATATGACCCATCATAACTAATCTTGGTGGTGGAGAGATGTTTAACATGTGCCTGTCAACAACTTTATTGAGTCAAATAAATGAGCCTAAGGACAGAAAAAATGAAATCATGGGAACAATTGCTTTGACTTAATCTGTTTCTCGTACTACATTTGCTTGCAAATAAATGAATGAGGGGAGAAAGGAAATCTCCTTGAAAACAACCCCCATGGGTAGAAGATACTTGTTCTTACACAGCCTTTTATTTTTCTCCCTGTAGACCATTCCAAGTCCAGGGACCTTTTATTCCTGGACAGACCACATGTTAGCAAATCTTTTTAGGAGTTATATGTTTCCACAAATGATGGATACCTTTGGAAAATATTCCCACAAACGTGCAAGTCAATCGAACTATGCAGGATTTTGTATGCATGTGTTTGAATATGTGAAATATAGTTAAACATATTAAGACAAAAATATGAGCCACAGAAATTGTATTTTATTATTTTTCACTATAATTTCAGGGTCTTTAATTGTAAGTGATTAATATTTTAGGGGAAAATCAGCAGATGCATAAGTTCCTTTCTATCATTGCTCAGAATTAATATATTTTCCTATGGATTGCCAGTTCACAGCAAAACACCCTCAGGGAAACACCTGATACCCATTATAGAGGGTCAGATCTCCCTAAAATTTAGAGTTCTGTATGAGCTTATCAGAGCATTTCACCAGATCTGTTCTGCTTGGTAATGCATACAATGGAGCCCTTGCTTTTCCCGTTTGAGGGCACACTAATGGCTATCATGGATGGCATTGGAAATGAGTCCTTCCCTGCCAAAGCAATATGGAATTACACAGACATACTACTATCATCATAGAATCCATTCACAAATGGCTGGACCCTGTGAGATTGTGATGAGATGATCTGAACTTCTCCTATGGTAATGTAAGGATCACAATATGGATGAGATGGTGCTTGTCTGTGAACATAAGAAGGAAATTTCCTTGAATACATGCAGACATTGGTTTCTAGCATTTCTCATTCACACTTTAGGCTTCATATTTCACTTATCCTCTGGCTGGGGCTTGTTTTCATTGATCACAAGAAACCAGCTATTTTTTCTATAACTGTGCTATACTTACTGTTCCTGAACACAAATTAAGGGCCTAAGTACAATTTCACAATTACTGCTCCCTCTTTCAGTTATGAACATATCTGAAACTTGATTCATGTTTCCTCAATCTCATTCACTTACAGATTTTTACACCTTGATTTCCTCAGTAGTCTGATATCTCAGTTGTAGGATCAACCAGTTCAGCTTTGTTTCAAGAGGTCTGCGAGATGCTCACTCTGCACATTAGCTCCAGGGAAAGTCACAGATGAACTCCATAGACCATTCCTCTCAGAAAATATCATGCATCAGCATCTAGAATTACTATTGACAGAACAGCCAGACTGGAAAGTGAGAGAGAGTATTCATGAAGGTTTATTGGACTTGGGTCCATACTTCAGTTCATATGGATCAAATGACTGGTTACAAAATTAGATCAGTGACAACCATCAGAAAGTAAATCAAAGGTTTAAGGTTTGGGTTATACAAAGGCTTAGATAAAAATAATGATTTGGGAAAAATGAAAATATCTTAGGATATGTGAAAAGCAAGTAATTGAGATAGATAAAAGTAGGCTATGAAGGTCTGAGGATGAGAAGGTTTAAGAAATGAAACAAAAGTGATTTGAGGTGTATAAAAAAAGTACATGTTTCAGATCTGTCTCTTGCTATTCTGCTGTTACACTGAGATTCCAAAGGTTCTTAATTTGATAGTAATTAATCAAATACCAATAAACTACTATTCTGCCTCTAACAAAATATCAACACTACTATAATAACCACAAATAATAAAAAAATCAATGAAATTTTTGTCTCTTTATGAAAGTTTTTATAGGCTTCAAAATATCAACTTGAATTCAACAACACCCACAGGTCATAGTAAACTTACATAAAGTTCCACCAAGCTGTGATTTGTTTCCCACCAACCTTAAGTGACACCTCTCTCTCTCTCTTTCTCTCTCTCTCTCTCTCTCTCTCTCTATATATATATATATATATATATATATATATATATATATATATATATGTATATGAGTTATATATATAAACTTTTCTTTCTCATATACCAGGACCAAGAACCAACCATAATTTTTTCTTAATCACTTAATTTCACTTCTGTCCCTGATCTATCTGTTTCAATAGGTTTGAAATCAGCTACAGACACCTTCAGCAAATTCAGCATAAACTCTAGTTATTTCTAGATGTTTCCTCAGAGTCTACATCCTGGTTCAGCCTCACAGACTACACATCCATCCCCAGTCTCAGATGGTCCTACAGAGCATGAAAAGTGAAAGAAATAGCCTGACTTCTCTTCCTGGGCTTGGCCAGCATTGGAGATTTTGTGCCCCCAACTACAATGCCCTAATTTCAACATGAAGTAGAGAGATGATTACATTGTACCTTGTCATTCATTTGTATCAACAAAAGGTCTGGAATATTAATTTCCTAACCTGGGAAATATGGCTGAGGGGCCTATTAAATATAAGCTATAAAAAGAAATTACTAAGGTTCTAAGTAGGTCTAAACCACTTACAACTGATTTACTTAAATAATTACTATACTCATTACTACTATAAGAATTGTTGTATATACAACTGCCTTAGTACAAAAGGTTCATATTTCAGAGCATGTTAATTGGCTCTCAAAATATGTTATCCAAAAATTGCTAAAAATCTAGAAGATAGGGACCTCCAGAATCATATCAATGCTTCGGACAACGCTGTTCTTTTTCAGGAAATCAGTTGAATAAAATTAATCTTAGACTTAGTGTTCAGTGTCATTCTACCTTTAAATGGATGTGTGTGACTGCTCTTCCAAATCATGACATAGAATATGACTGGGGTCAAGTTCAGGCACACTTATAGGATAGTTGGAATAATTCTTCTTTATCTATAGACATAGATTCCTCCCTTCACCAAAAATTCTCTGACAGACTCACTCTGTACAGAAATTATGGCTGTTTCTTCTTCCTTCATGATCTAAAATGATATTGAGTAGATGTCTCAAAGATGAATGGTGAACTGTGCCTCAGTTGATTTCCAGATCTCCATGAAACACAGTCTTTTCTTTACTGTTGTTCAAAAACTCTAGCAGTGAACGCAAATGATGAAGTGAATTGATAGACATCACAACTGATTGATGATGTCTCCACGTACTCTACCATGCAAAAATCCAAACACACTGTAGAAAAAGGTGACCACCAGGTTGATATCCAATGGCCTGTGAGAAATGATGATGTGTCAGTATAGTTCTATGTTCTATAAAGTCTTGAGACTATGAGGCAGGTTTCTGAGACAGGGAAAGAAGTAAATCTAGGACCAGGGAATAATGCATGATCTCAGATTCAACCTAAGTTGACAGGTATATACATTGATTTGATTAATGATTTTGGGGAAAAGTAATTTAATCATAGTCTTGACCATCTTAGAGGAATTATACTTATGTGGCAATGCATATTATTACATATTTTATACCCTGGGACTGGAACTTCTGTTGGACCACACAGCCAGAGTTAAGAATAAACCTAAATCATGTAATATTTAAGACTCCAAAGGAGTTTCATTTTCTAAGATGTTATTATTTAGACTTTATTGCTCAAATTCATACTTTAGTATGAATTCATATTTTAGTTTATTAAAATTGATCCTCTAAATATCCCAATCTCCTAGAATCCAGAGATGGATATTTTATCACGCTTCATATCACAGTTTTTACTTTATTTTATTAATGAAGAAACATGTCAATGGCTGTGGTTATTGGTGAAGCAATTGTCAAGGTATGCTGTACAGTAGACATCTTAAATCAGCATTGCTTCATTCACATGTGTAATTTTGTAAAGTTGTTACCAAAAGTAACAGACAAAGCAACATTCAGAATAATTGTTTCTGTTAATGTCTTAAGGCTAATCTTCTCTGTCATAGTCTCATGGCAACTTCCTGCTCCTCCAGTGTTTTTGACACACTCAGGATGTTGTTGCAACACTGTGCCTTGCACAGTAATAGACCGCAGAGTCTTCAGGTGTCAGGCTGCTGAGCTCCATGTAGGCTGTGCTGGAGGATTTGTCTGCAGTCAGTTTGGCCTTGCCCTGGAACTTCTCATTGTAGTCAGTACCACCATTACTAGGATTAATCCATCCAATCCACTCCAGGCCCTGTCCAGGACTCTGCTTCACCCAGCTAATAAGGTAGCTAGTGAAGGTGTAGCCTGAAGCCTTGCAGAACAATTTCACTGAGGCCCCTGGTTTCTCCAGTTCAGGCCTTGACTGATGCAGCTGTACCTGGGAGTGGACACCTGTGAAGAAAAGACAGAGTAGATTGTAAGAGACATTGTCACCTCAGTCCCTGTCTTCTCCTCGGGTTTCAAATTGGAACCTCTTACCTGTAATTACCGACAAAAGGAAAAGAATGACACAGCTCCATCCCATGGTGAGGACCTTGTGTGCTCAGTGACTATGGAGAAGACACTGATCATATGTTGTTCTGGGGTTGGACATCCCTGTATTTACAAAAAGAGACTAGGTAATTTGCATATTCAAGAACAGGGAACTTCTTAAATTAGGACATAGTCCAGTTTGAGAAAGAGGTGGGGGACACTTGAGTCAAGCAACAGCATGGTGACATTTAAGTCCTATTCCTGTCTGAGGAAATGTGTCTCACACCATTCCCTCAGCTCTGCAGATGTGGGTGTAACATCAGGATATAAGATTTCAATAGTTTTCTGACCTGATGCAGTTGCTCCACTTTGTGACAAGTTTGTAAGATTGATTTACAGAAGGTGGTTATGATGATGGTGGTGGTAACTGAAAATTTCAAAATTTGCTAAATTCTGAGACATAACAGCCTACTTTCAGATACATATATTTAGTATTTGCCAAAGCAGAAGGTTGCATACAAAATCTTGATTAAATGACCTAAAGAGACATACTTCAGAAATATTCATGCATTGATGCTTTAATGCAGCACTATCTACAATAACTTATGGATATAAACATCATGTCTGTCAGCAGATGATTGCAGCAAGAAATCATGGTTATATATGTGTGATGAAAAAAGGATAGCTCATCTGAAAAAATAAAAAATTTATATCACCTTTAAAAAAAATCTATGTAACTGTATTAAGTAAGATTATCTCTGAAATACAGATACTATATGAAACTCTAAGCAGTTTTATATATTGAATAAGTATACAGAACTATTTGTGCAAATATCTAATAACTTATAGGAAAAACAGGAGTGTCAAGAAAAGAAAGTGTAGACGTTACAGGGGACATATGCACAGTGTAAAATATACAGGTATAAAAATTCTAAAAGTATATAAAATTATTATTTTAGGAAGGTGTACCCAAAAAAAACCATGTAGTTATCCTCCTGGATATTGGAAGTATACAAGATTTCCAGGTAAAAATTGAGAGCTTGATGTTGGGGCTGGGACGGGGGTAAGGGGAGATGGGGAGAGAGAAGTGAAAAGGGGAGGATGGGGAGAGCTTGAGGGAATGGGACAGTTGGGATGGAGGAGGAGCGGATATGGGAGCAGGGAAGTATATATCTTAATTAAGGGAGCCATTTTAATGTTGGCAAGAGACTGAACTCTAGAGGGGCTCCCAGGTGTCCAAGGAGATGTCCCCAGCTTGTTCCTTGAGCAACTGACTAGAGGGCGCCTGAACTGGCCTTATACTATAGCCATACTGATGAATATCTTGCATATCACCTTAGAACCTTCATCTGGCTATAGATGGATATAGAGACAGAGACACACATTGGAGCACTGGACTGAGCTCCTAAGGTCCAAATGAGGAGCAGAAGGAGAGAGAACATGAGCAAGGAAGTCCGGGCCGCAAGGGGTGCACCCACCCACTGTGACAGTAGAGCTGATCTAATGGGAACTCACCAAGGCCAGCTGGACTGGGATTGATGGTGCATGTAATAAAACAGGACTCTCTGAATGTGGCTAACATAGAGGGTTGACGGAGAAGCCAAGACAAAGGCACTGGGTTTTAATTCTACTCCATGTACTGGGTTTTGGGAACCTAGTCTGTTTAGATCCTCAACTTCCTAGACCTGGATGGAGAGGGGAGGACCTTGGACTTCCCACAGGGCAGGGAACCCTGACTGCTCTTTAGACTGGAGAGGGAGAGGGATGGGGAAAAGGGGAGGGGGGAGAAATGGGAGGAGAGGAGGAGGTGAAAATTTGTAATAATGATAATAATAATAAGAAGATAAATAAATAAATAAATATCACGAAAAACAATATTCTCCCCACCTCCCCTTTCTCTGTCTCATTATAAAAAAAAACTGGATACTAAAGTATGATAATAAAAATAAAATAAAAGAAATATAAGGAAAAACACATTGGAATTGGACAGAAAAACAGCCCAAGAAAGACACAAAACCCAGATATATACACAGAGACACAATAACTAGTACATTTGGGAATAATGTGAAAACACATATCCAGAAGCCATAATGTGTGCCAAGGATCAATGGGAGACATACAGAAATATAGAAAGAAAGACAGAGGGAGAAGGAGAGATATTGAGAGGGAGAGAGACTAAGAGGGGGGGGAGGGAGGGAGGGAGAGAGGAAAAACAAAAACCAAAAAAAGAAAAATCCCTGACATGATATGTGATAAGGAAGCTCCAAAGATGAGTTTGTTTTCTATTGGCCATCGACTTCTGAACATGGGGCCTGCCATTAAATTAAAAGTAGTTTGTTTTCCAAGTGAGACTCCCTTGAAGAAAACTGAATTTTCATTTGCATGTAGTGATGAATTAGAGATGGCTTCTGGTTTAGTTGTGGGTCATGTGTCTACTTCCCCTTCTAGGGCTGCATAAAATTCAGACACATCCAGGTCCAGTGCATGCTACCTTGGGTTCTTTGAATTTATACATTTGTCTGTCCTCTTGTGTTTAGAAAGCTTTATCCTCGGTACTTCCCCATTTCCTCTGACTTTTATATTCTATACCCCTCCTCTTCTGCAGGATTTCCTAAACATTTAGAGTATGGATTTCAAGGAAAAATCCCTTTTAAGGCCTAGTTTTCAAGTATTTCTCATTCTCTGCACATTATCTGACTGTGGTTCTCTGTATTTCTTCCTTTCTGCTGTAGGAGGGTGCTTCTACGATGATGACTTAGTGAGACATGGACATATGAGTGTAACAGAATGTCACTGTAAGTCATTTCACTGTTAAATATCTTTGGTAGCATAACAAAAATTGGTTTTACCCCAAGTCCCTTGGGAATCTAGTCTCAGGTTCCTGGTCACACAGGCAGCATCAAATATGGGCCCCATCTGATATAGTGTGTTTTAAGTCATATCAGATATTGGTTGATTACTTTGGCAAGCTTGTAGTCATAATTGTACACAATGATTATGTGTTTCTTTTGTAGTTAATTTTGTACATACTGCAAAATATGCAAGACTGTGCATTTCATGGCCTTGCTTGAAAAAGGTGAGTATTCCCCATGAGGTGCCTGTGTTCCACTAACTTCACATAAAGAAAAAAACACAGAAAAGTCAGAATCACTGTTGGAAAGCTGGTTTTATGTTTCTTGGATATCAATGAAGATACTAAAGAATCCCCTAGACAGTGTCCTCATAGCTCCTGTTTCTTTAGTTTGATCCCATGTATGCAAATTCAGTCTTCTACTCTAAATAGTGTTTGATATAGTAATGAGCTTAGAATCTTAGCTTCATATTGTGTTTGATTCTTCTGCTGGTTTACACAATGGTCAAGATTCATAGTACTGTGCTTAAGTTGTCTCCTGTTTATTATTTAATATCATTTGGATCCCTACTAAATTTAGGACTGGATTCTTTATTATACATGCTGACTTCATTTAAGGATTACCATAAAATAGATCATCCCTGTGTAATGTTCAGCTTATACAGATTTGTATAAGATAAGTCTTTCAGAAAGAATATTGAATTGAAACAGAGATACTAGACAGTGTCTAGCCAGAACATTTTCTCCTGAGTTGAGACCCAGAGGCACAGGAGTCAAATGCCATAATTGGTGCAGTAACACGTCCTTGTTTAGATAGTCCTCAGAGTGACATTCCAAGGACAGAGTGAGACACAGCTAACAGTCAATGGACCACTCTTGTGCCATCCTGGAATATGAATATTCTCATAAGTATGATCTTTTCAGTAATGGCCATTCAACATGTGCCCATATTTATGGGTTATTAAAAGGTGGGTGGTCCTTGGACTTTCCACAGGGCAGGGAACCCTGATTGCTCTTAGGGCTAACGACGGAGGGGGACTTGATTGGGGGAAAGGGAGGGAAATGGGAGGTGCTGGCAGGAGGAGGCAGAAATCTTTAACAAATAAATACATAAATAAATTTAAAAAATAAAATAAGAAAATATAACTCATTTTTGACAAAAAATAATGTTAAACACAAGTTTAATCTTATTCCATGGGTTATTACATAAAATGCAATTAATTTCTTTAAATTCTAGTTATCTTCAGTGCTATAGAGCTTTAGATCTAGTACCTCAATTTAGCTGTGTAGGTGTCCACTCTGTTCTTACCACTTCACATGTCTCTATATATAACTCATATATTCACTGCATTTGCATCCCAATAAGTACCTAACAAACGGCTCTTTTATCTTTCTGTACATTAATATTGTACTGAAGTTCCATAATTGGTGACAGAAATGACCTCTGTTATAAATGTTATGGCTATATATATGTGTCTACAGTCCTCAGTTTCATTTCAATACTGTGGCGATAAATGATTAATCCAGTCAAATAGTAATAAGTATTTGTACAACTTTAATGTAACCAGACTCACGCAACCAGGGTTCCCGCAGAGCACACACAACAGGAAGCAAGGAAGCAAGGGAGGAAGAGAGCTCGCAGCTCCTGCGTTCCCAATTTATCAGTAAACATTTGCCCAAGGCAGTCCCACCCAAAAATGGGTGGGCCTATCTCTACATCTCCCCCTTTTTGTCTAAATAAGACAGAACTAAACCAAATACAACTATAAAAAATAATAACAAATAATAAATATAACAAACAATATTGAGAACAAAAGTTTTACCAGACATTCTATCTCAAGGAGTCTAAATAAAGTAGAGAGTAATTACAATTATATAATCTTCAACTCCGTCAAAGATCTGAGAAGGGAATAAGTATTACTTAACAAATGAGAGATATCCAAAATGTGCCATAATTGACAGAGACAACTGACTACCTGGGCAATCACCCAAATTCTCGTTCGCAATGTTGAGTCAACCAACTTTGGCTAAGGCCTAACATAACTGACATACCATTATCAAATGCAAGGAACTTTCTTAGAATTATCCTACCCTGTCTTGGCAAGATAAGACAATCCTGTTTCATATCTTTGTCAGTAGATGAGGTATGGGCTTTTCTTAACCCAAAGGCCAGTTCTGCCAAGAAGACAAGCTCCCAGTGGAGTGTCTTTGGTGCTCAACGTTCTCTCGGGAGTAGAGTGGAGTTGCCAGGAGTAATTGTGTCTCGTTGGCACAGAATTCTAGGTAAGATTAAAGGCCATTTTCTACAGCTCTTTAAAGAGGCTGAAGATTATACTATCTATACTAAATATAATCTCTCTGTAACTAGGAGACCTGATTAGCCTAAGAATAAACATGACAAACATATAATTCTCAATACCTATCTAACTTGAAGACTAAGAGAATGAACAACTGTGCAATATATGAAGACAATGATCTTCATCTGTAAACATTGTCATTACATATCAAATGTAAACAATGTTATTACATAAATAGTATCAGAGGTAGAAATGTACATTGTGATATGGTAGATGTATCAATACAATATAAGCATACTCTTATACAAAAATAGAGGTAGGAACACTCACATACAATATTCAATATATCAATATACAGGAAACAGTGCCAATACAATTTTCTAAAAACAATAACTCACAAATACCAATCATCCTAACAAACCAGTTAATCCCCTTCTTTTTTTTTGAACATACCCCTAAATCCATAAAACATCTCCCCATCCTCCCAACCCTGAACCAACCACTAAAAGATGTCCCTAACCCTGAGGGCAATTCTGTTGGGAGAGGGGACATCGTCCTCTAAGATTGCTTTAAGCTGACATGGGGGTGACGTTCTTCTTAGGGGCTCCTGTGAAAGCAAATGATGGTAAAATTCCCAAATTAACCTTTGACCTAAGAAAATTGTAACTAGTCTCTGTGCGTTTTGACAAGGTCTGGCCAGAGTGTTGTCAAAAATGTGCACCATTCGAAATTGTCTCGTGCAGTTGGTACCAAAAAACAAGTCTAATATTAGCGCTTAAAAAAAGGAAAAAAAATAATAATCATGACGTCATAAAAACCAGATTGAGTTGATGTTGTGGGGCCCCATCTTCATCCTGAAAACTTCAAAGATTACTGTAGGAAAATGTGTTGCTTGTTATGGGAAATTTAAATATTAACAACAAGGACACATACTGACATATAAAGAAAGACACAGATATGAGGAAAAGCAAAGAAAGTTCATCAAGTATACAATTATTCTTATTCTGTCCCATTTCATGGCTCCTGATCTGAGACAGAA
Organism: Neodon shergylaensis; assembly: GCA_025134845.1. Lineage (NCBI taxonomy): Eukaryota > Metazoa > Chordata > Mammalia > Rodentia > Cricetidae > Neodon > Neodon shergylaensis. Next base: position 1,072,065 of record JABTXL010009188.1, read on the forward strand.
ACTCTGAGATATCTCTTATCAACAGGCTTGGAATTGAAGAGGGACTGAGCCATAGTCCAACTCCAAAACCAGCTCTACATATTTATAAAGAAGTGTTCAATAAAACATATATATATATATATATATATATATATATATATATATAAAATCAATACTTACTGATCCTTAGTGGGTTGTAACTATTTTCCATCCATCAATAATTAAATAATCAGGGTCTCTTAAATTCTTTGAAGATCAGTATTTTCCTGTGGAGATAAGAAAAGAACCCTGCCCCCAACCTATTTGTATTCCTTACCATCAGTATGCTCGCCGTCCTTGTGAATGAATCGTTATTTATCTTTTCCAAATGGCTTCTCTTCTTCATACCGAACCTTTATTAATTTTGACGGTATCCATAATTTTTCCTCACCTGTGGAGATAAGAGCAAAACCCCTTCCCCAACGCAGCACATCTCCTGGCTTCCATTGTGAGGTCAGCACATCCTTGAAATAAACTGGTTGATTTAGTTCAGTAGACTTTTCCATTATCCAATGTCTTTCTGCAGCCGTTGTTCCCTTCTCATTAGCGTTAAGAAAATTCAAGGTTAACAAAGCATTATGTAACCTATTTCTGGGGGTGTTTTCCACCCCTTTCTGTTTGTTCAACATATCCTTTACAGTTCTATTTGATCTTTCTATGACTGCTTGACCTGTAGGATTGTATGGTATACCTGTAACATGCTTGATATTGTAATAGTCAAAAAAACGTTTCATTTTCCTAGAGACATAAACAGGACCATTATCTGTCTTTATTTGTGTAGGAATACCCATGATAGCCATGACTTCTAATAAATGAGTGATTACTGAATCAGCTTTTTCTGAACTTAAAGCAGTTGCCCACTGAAAGCCTGAATAAGTGTCAATGGTGTGATGAATATATTTCAATTTGCCAAATTCTGCAAAGTGGAACACATCCATCTGCCAGATTTCATTCCTATGGGTGCCCTTTGGATTAGCCCCTGCAGGCAGTGGCGTTTGGTTATAGAAAGAGAAAGTAGGGCATTTCTCTACAATCTCCTTAGCTTGTTGCCATGTAATAGAAAACTCTTTCTTCAAACCTTTGCTATTAACATGATGTTTTTTATGAAATTCAGAGGCTTGTAGCACACTACCAATCAATAATTGATCAATATCTGCATTACTTTGTGCTAGAGGACCTGGAAGACCCATATGGGATCGGATGTGTGTTATGTACATAGGGCAAAGCCTGTTCCTGATCAAGTCTTGAACCTGGATAAACAATGAGGTTAGTTCTGTATCATCAGGTATAAATTCAGCAGTTTCAATATGTAAAATAACTCTTTCTGCGTATTGTGAATCAGTAACTATATTAATAGGCTCTTTAAAATCCCTTAGCACCATAAGAATGGCGTATAATTCTGCCTTCTGGACAGAATCATAAGGACTTTGTTCCACCTTACCCAAGTTTTCTGATTTGTAACCTGCCTTCACTGTTTTATTGGCATCAGTATAGAATGTACGGGCTCCAGTTATTGGAGCATCACGGACGATTCGAGGAAGAAACCAAGAAGTTCTTTTTATGAAGTTAAGCCTCTTGCTTTTTGGATAGTTGTTATTAATGTCTCCCAAAAAATTAGCACAAGCTCTTTGCCATGGTTCATTATCTTCCCATAGTTTCTTTAGTTCATCAGCAGTGAAAGGCACTATAATTTCTGCTGGGTCTATGCCTGCTAGCTGAAAAAGTCTCAGCTTGCCTTTTATAATTAACTCAGAGACTTTTTCCACATAAGTTTTCATTTTCTTACTTGGTTTATGTGGTAAAAAGATCCATTCCAAGATAATATCATCTCTCTGCACTAAAATTCCTGTAGGAGAAATTTTTGATGGTAATATGATGAGAATACAATCGAGCTCTGGATTCACCCTGTCCACATGTACCTGTTGTAATTTTTCCTCAATCATTGTCAGTTCCTTTTCTGCTTCAGCTGTTAATTCTCTGGGACTATTTAAATCTTTATCACCTTCCAAGGTTTTGTTCAAATGAATTATTAGATCAGGTGTTATCCCAATAGCTGGTCGTAGACTGGAAGTGTCTCATAACAGTCTTTGAAAGTCATTAAGAGTCTGTAGGCGATCTCTCCTAATTTGTGCCTTTTGTGTTAATTTTTTGCAAACCTATTTTATAACCTAAATAATTAACAGAATCTCCCTTCTGTATCTTTTCAGAAGCAATTTGCAATCCCCATTTAGGTAAAAGTATCTTTATTTCTTCAAACAGTCTGTTCAAGGTATCCATGTTTGGATCGGATAACAAGATGTCGTCCATGTAATGGTATATTCTAGATTTGGGAAATTTCTTGCGTATTATTTGCAAAGATTGGTTCACAAAATATTGGCACAAGGACGGGCTATTTAACATACCCTGGGGGAGGATAGCCCAGTGGTACCTCCTGGAAGGTTGAGAATTGTTGTAAGTAGGCACTGTGAAGGCAAATTTTTCTCTATCTTCTTTTGTAAAGGTATAGTGAAAAAACAATCCTTTAAATCAATAACTATAAGAGGCCATCCTTTTGGCAATAAAGAGGGCAAAGGGATTCCAGATTGCAGAGGGCCCATAGGTTGAATAACCTTGTTGAAAGCTCTGAGATCTATCACCATTCTCCATTTACCTGATTTTTTTCTTAACCACAAATACAGGAGAATTCCAAGGGCTGGTAGATTCTTCTATATGTCCAGCATCTAATTGCTCTTGTACCAGCTGTTCTAAAGCCTGTAACTTTTCCTCAGCTAGAGGTCATTGCTTTGTCCATATTGGTTTCTCAGTCAACCATTTTAGAGGCAAGGCTGTTGGTATTTCTGAAGGGACTTCAATTGCTTGTTCTTGTACTGCCCGAATGGCCAGTTTTCTCCGTTTGTAATATCTTTTATTATTTTCAGAAATATAGGCTCTAGAAGTAGCAGGAATGTTAATTTGGGTATTCCATTGTTGTAATAGGTCACGACCCCATAAATTCATTGCAATATTGGCTACATATGGCCTTAATTTTCCTATTTGTCCCTCAGGCCCTATACATTCAACCCATCTCATGCTCTGTCTTACTCGAGATAGGGTTCCAATTCCCAGGAGCTGAACATTTACATTCTGAAGAGGCCAATACGGATGCCACGATTCTGCGGTAATAATACTTACATCAGCACCTGTGTCCAGCAGGCCAGTAATAAAAATGCCATTTACACATACTCTCAGCTTAGGTCTTTGATCATTTATAGAAGTTTGCCAAAACACACGTAACTCATCTTTCTGATCATTATTGTTTGTAACAGTAAGCATGGGGTTTCCTAATTGTCCTGATGAGGCATGTTCTCTGCAGAAACTGGAAATGAATGAACCATGTTCACGTTTCCCGTCTGTATCAGGTTGCCTTGTCTATCCCTCGTAGATCTGCATTCGTTCATCCAATGTCTGCCCTTTCCACATCTTCTACATAAACCTGAAGGCTGAGTCCTCCTATTTCTGTTATTTCTAGAAGATGCATTATTATTATTTCTGAAAATCCGTTGTTTACAATTCCTTTTCATATGACCCATTTTGCCACAATTAAAACATTTGGTATTCTGGTGTCTCCTTTTACCATTGGAAATTGCTTCTTCTACCCATGCTTCAGTGTCATAATCAAATGTATCAACATCCAGTGTATGTAAGACCCATTCTTCCAAGGGTGCTGATCTGAACCTTAAAGGCCCCAAAATCTTTTTGCATTCCACATTTGCATTTTCATAAGCCAAAGACTCGATCAATATACGTCTTGTGTCTGGGTCAGGTATCCCTATTTGCACAGCCTTAGTAAGTCTTTGTAAAAAATCACTAAAGGGTTCTCTCTGACCTTGTTTAATGGTGACAAATGATTCTATTTTCTGTCCTGGGTCTTGTACCCTGTCCCAAGCCCTTAAGGCTGATGTAGTGCACAGGAAGAGTGTGTTTTCATCCAAATTAGCTTGTTCTTGAGGGTCAAAAAAGAGTCCTTCACCTAGAATTTTATCTATGGAAATGTCACTTCCCTTCACCTTTTCTTGCTGTTCTAAACGTCTAGCCTCTTGTCTGAATAAGCATTTCCATTTTAATTGCGGCTTGCTCTCAAGTACCAAAGAACTCAGCTGGAGCCAATCCGAAGGGGTTGCTCTGCTTGTCGAGGCCCAAGATTTTAGCATCTCTTTAACAAAAGAGGCGTGCATCCCAAAAGTCATGACAGCCTGTTTAATTTCCTTGAGATCATTCATACGGACAGGCTCCCATGTATCTTCCTTGATGACCCTAGGGTTTTTTGAACCAATCACCTTCTCTGTTGTTATTACTGGAAAGGCAGGTAAAGCTGTAGGTAGAGCTTTGTAGAGATTGTCCCGGAGTGGTTTACCCACAGGTGTAGTTAAAGTTTGTCTTTCTACCGTTTGTTCTTCTTCATCAGAATTTAGAAATTCCTCAATCTTTTCAATTCTATTCACCATTGCCTTCTGCAATGTCTGTATCTCCTGTCCATAATTATGTTCTAAAGCCTTCATTGAGGATTCTAAAGTATGAAGTTTGTCCATTAGAGATAAGTTCTCATCTTTGGACATAATTTTTATGGCATAAACCATGCCTTCTTGTATTGACAATCTTTCCGCCAGTATGTCATAAGCCTTAGACAAAATTCGATTGTCACATTCAACAGTTTTGATTTTCTCAGTTAATCTTTCAATCCCTTCAGAAAGTGACTGCTGGAATTTACGATTCAAGTCAGCTGACCCTTCTTCCATATTAATGAATTTCTCCTTAATATTAGCCACTAATGTTTCAGTTCCTACATAAAGGGATTCGAGTTTACAATTCAAATCAGCTGTTCCTTCTTCCATAGCAATGAATTTCTCCATAACATCAGCCTGAACCTTTTCTAAATTTTGCTCTGTCAATAGAGTCTTGTTAAAGAAAGATCTGTTCTCTTCCTGTAGAACTTTAAGCTGATTCTTGAGAAGATCATTGTCATGCTTAATAGTTTTTAGACATTCAATCTCTGCCTTAAGAATCCTGGATTCATCTCTTAAAGACTCCAACATACTTTTGTTGTCAAACCACCTAAAACCAAGGAAAACTACTAATCTCAGAAATATCCATAGATGTGGGATGTTAGACATCTCTTGTAAGATCTCCCACATGGCACACTCAAAAAGACTGTTAAAGTCCTGAATAGTAATATTCTCAGACATTTTATTTATAAGAAAAAAAATTTTTTACCTGCAATGACTGGTTCCTGCCAGTGGTGGCGGAAGAGTCCACTTGAGTCCATGTGGAGAGCCAGTCTTTTTTTTTTATTGAGAAAACGAAAAAAGTTTCCACCTCCCCCCAGCCTCCCATTTCCCTCCCCCTCCTCCCACCCCTCTCCCCCTCTGCCCACTCCCCTCACCCTCCTCCTCCAATCCAAAGAGCAGTCACGGTTCCCTTCACTGTGGAAAGTCCAAGGTCCTCCCCCCTCCGTCCATGTCTAGGAAGGTGAACATCCATACTGTCTAGGCTCCCACAAAGCCCAAACTTGAAGTAGGGTCAAAACCCAGGGCCATTGTCCTTGGCTTTTCATCTGCCCCCATTGTTCGCCATGTTCAGAGAGTCCGGTTTTATCCCATGCTTCTTCCGTCACAGTCCAGCTGGCCTTGGTGAGCTGCCAATAGGTCAGCCCCACTGTCTCCGTGGGTGGGTGCACCCCTCATGGTCCTGACCTCCTTGCTCACGCTCTCCCTCCTTCCGCTCCTCACTGGGAACTTGGGAGCTCAGTCTGGTGAAAGCAGTCCTAAGAGGAAAGTTCATAGCACTAAGTGCCCACTTAAGGAAAACAGAGAAAGCACACATTGGAGACTTAACAGCCCACCTGAAAGCTCTAGAAAAAAAAGAAGCATACTCACCTAGGAGGAGTAGAAGACTGGAAATAATCAAACTAAGGGCTGAAATCAACAAAGTAGAAACGCAGAAAACAATCCAAAGAATCAATGAAACAAAAAGTTGGTTCCTGGAGAAAATCAACAAGACTGATAAACCCCTATCCAAACTAATTAAACAGCAGAGAGAGAATATGCAAATTAATAAGATCAGAAATGAAAAGGGGGACATAACCACAGACACAGAGGAAATTCAGAGAATCATTAGATCCTACTACAAAAGCCTGTATGCCACAAAACTGGAAAATGTAAAAGAAATGGACACTTTTTTAGATAAATACCATTTACCAAAGTTAAACCAGGACCAGGTGAACAATCTAAATAGACCTGTTAGTCGCGAAGAATTAGAAGCTGTTATCAAAAACCTCCCTACCAAAAAGAGCCCAGGACCAGATGGCTTCAATGCGGAATTCTACCAGAACTTCCAAGAAGACCTAATACCTATACTCCTTAATGTATTTCACAATATAGAAGCAGAAGAGTCATTACCAAATTCCTTTTATGAAGCTACAGTTACTCTGATACCAAAACCACACAAAGACTCTACTAGGAAAGAGAATTACAGGCCAATCTCACTCATGAACATTGACGCAAAAATCCTCAACAAAATACTGGCAAACCGAATCCAAGAACACATTAAAAAAATTATCCATTATGATCAAGTAGGCTTTATCCCAGAGATGCAGGGCTGGTTCAACATACGAAAATCTATCAATGTAATACATCATATAAATAATCTGAAAGAAAAAAACCATATGATCATTTCATTAGATGCTGAGAGCCAGTCTTAAAGAACTCAAAACCCAAATTTATTGTTCTGCCTGAGGAGTTGCGGGAGGGGTCACTTTGAATCAGACCAACTCTGCCGCTGTGGCGGTTTGTGTTGCAAACCGCAGGCAGGCAGGAAGCAGTTAAAAGGCTGTGAGCCTGAGAGTGCTAGTAGCGTGGGGGAGGGAGGCCCGTGCAGGAGACCGAGCGACCGCGACCGGAGCGCGCTGAGAGAGGCAAGCAGCGGTGGCGGGCGTGGAGCAGGCACATGGAACCTGCTTTGCGCACGGCCTACTGGCTTGATTACAAACGCTTCCCGCAAAGGCTGGCAAAGATCAAGCTCCCCGTGCAGGGGCGGGGGCAATTCTGCCCCACGGCTGGATGCCAAAATGTGGCGATAAATGATTAATCCAGTCAAATAGTAATAAGTATTTGTACAACTTTAATGTAACCAGACTCACGCAACCAGGGTTCCCGCGGAGCACACACAACAGGAAGCAAGGAAGCAAGGGAGGAAGAGAGCTCGCAGCTCCTGCCCTCCCAATTTATCAGTAAACATTTGCCCAAGGCAGTCCCGCCCAAAAATGGGTGGGCCTATCTCTACACAATACATTTACTTGTATTTCCATAAATCAATCTTATAAACTGAATTTAGCAGATACCTGGAAATATTCCTTCAACATAAACACAGCCAGAGGCATGAGACTTCTGAAAAATCATTGGTGAATAATGATAGTTTGGTAAATACGGCACTAATTTCCTCAGTGACATACCTAACACCAGGTATAGCTTTGTATAGCTAAGTAGTAAGTTGATACCACTACCACCTATACTCAATCATGAAATTCTTTTTGAATTCAATGATTCCCCAAAAAAATAGAGACACAGACATAGGAACAGAACAGTTGAAAAAAAGAAGACTTTTCACAAGAGAGGCACAAGATGAAAAAGGTGACTAAAATTAATTACATGAATTTATAGAATGTCAGGTTCTATAGTTCTATAGTAGAACTTGATATTAGGGATGGTGATGTTTCTGGAAGTTCTTTCATTTTCCTGGATTGTGTTGGCTATCCTGGGATTTTTGGTTTTCTGTATGAAGTTGAGTATTGTTCTTTTGATGTCTGTAATGAATTGTGTGTTGGTGAAGGCTGCTTATTTGTTTCCCAGATGTCCAGACCAAAAATAATCACATAGACATGGTATTATTACAACACTGCTTGGCCTATTAGCTCATGTTTCTTATTGGATAGCTCTTATATCTCAAACCAATCCATTTCTATTCAGCTGTATGTTGTCAGGTGGCCATGGCTCACTAAGCAAAGTCCAGGCATCTGTCTCCTCTGGTGGCTACATGGCATCTCATAGACTCTGCCTTCTTTCTCTGATCATTTAGTTTAGTTTTTCCACCTAGCTATATTCTGAAATGCTATAGGTCCAAGAAGCTTCTTTATTAACCAATGGCATTGACAGGATACAGAGAGGAATCCCATCCCATATCACCTCTGTTTTTCTGTCTAAATAAATAGGACGTTTTTAACTTTAGCATAGAAAATTACATAGAACAAAACAGGTATCAAACAAGAATTACAACTACAATATTTATATCTACTTTTTCTTTTATTATAACTAAAGAAAACTCTAACTATCTATTCTTCAACTCCATTAAAGAACCCAGAAGAAAAAAATGTTGCCTAAGTTAACAGAAAGTACATTGTAAGCAACTTCCAAAACTCTAGAATTGACAAAGACATCTCACTACCTGAAATGTCACCCAAAGTTCTTTTGTAAAATTGCAGCATCCATCTTCAGCCTACAGGCCAATAGTATCCAGCCAACTTTCCCATGAATCAGGAATTTTGAAAAACTGTTTCACCTCTATTGGCAGTATGCCATACACTTTCTTTTGTATCCTGCAGAATGTCTGGCAGACTCTTTCATGAAGCAGGAACCTTTATGGACTGTCTCACCTTCTTTTGGCAACTTCAGTAGTCATATTTTTGGTAATGTCAGTATATTTCTGTGGGTCCTGCATGTGTAGCTCATACAGCACAACATCAAGCAGTACAAGCAAGTACAGTCTCTTTCCCAAATGGCTAACAGGCTCCATAAGAAGCCTCTTCATTGCCCATCTTCCCCTTGAATTAGATTGGTGCTGCCAGGAACAGATGTGTGTCATAATGAAAAGTCCTAAGTTCTTAACACATTTTAAATGTCATATTCTGTAGTCTTTGGAAGGTTTCAGGAATAACTATCCATCTGAAATATATCTTTATACATCTAGAAAACCTAACTAACATGACTATAAGCTTGACTGTTATAGATGACTATCTATTAACCTGTATATTTAATTATGCATTACATTTTTAAATGAGCTGCACAAACATAATCCATATACTGACTTGAAATTTGTATAAATAGACCAAGATCCATACCAATGCAAAGTATTCATCTCTAAGCATATCCCCCTTTAAATGAAAACAAACATTTATAAACAATATTTGTAAAATTTGGGCATAGTTCTCTCCAAACTGATTCCTGCTTTTTATTGGGTGATGTAATTTTAGGGTCTTATGGAGACCTTTCATGGGAGCCTTGTTCCATCAAACCACATTAGACTGGAAGAAATCCACAGGTTCTCATCCTCTGTGGAAACAAAAGCCTAACCCCTTTTCCTAAGCAACATACCCTTATACCCAAATTTTGAAGTCAAGATATCTTTTAAGTATATATGTTGTTTTAGATTTATAGCCTATACAATGAAATTTTTCTCTATATATTCACAGTCAAAAAAATCAAAGAAAATAAAATAATATACATAATCCAGGCTCTCTGTGTATATTACACCTCTACCTGGCTTATTTCTCTTACTCTATTACATTTTCTACATGTTTAATATTTATCTTATTATCTTTACTCCTTCAATCTATGACTATTTGTACTCTTTTATATTATAACTATCTATACTCTTTTTCTTCTCTCTCAAACTTATGTATAGTTATCCAACACTGTGACCCATTTAGATGTCTTTTTTAATCTGAATCTCTCTTTATTGCATATCTATAATTATTTCCTAACCAGGAGTACTTTTTATATGCTAAATGGTCATGGCTAGGACAAAATCAGTTTGCCCTGTCTGTTTGCTAACCCAGTCCAAAATGATGGAGGCCTGTTCACTGCCTTTAAGACTGTTGGGTGGGAGCCATCCTTACCACCTCAACTCTGGGAAGCACCATATAGCATATGAATTCTTTTTATCTATGTAAAAGCTAAATCTGCCTTGCAGCACACTTCATGGCCTGGAAATGTCTCTGTGTATGGTGTCATGAAACTGCCATGCTCTCCTACCTACCAGACCCAATTTGGCCTTTTTCTCAGGCCAGGGTGCTGAGTGGCAGGCACGTTCTCAGATACTTTCCTCCTAACCATAACCAGGCATATAAACAGCCAAACCTGAACTGTGGCTTGTCAGGCAGATTAGTCTTAGTCATTCATGTGCCATTCTGTTTGCAGAGGCTGCTTATTTGTTTCCCATATGGTCAGACCTAAAACAATCACACAGAAACTGTATTATTACAACACTAAATGGTTCATTACCCCATACTTCTTAATGTCTAGCTCTTATATCTTAAATTAATCAATTTAAACAATTAAACTTTATTTTATCACATGGCTGTGGTTTACCAAGCAAATTTCCAGCATCTTTCTCCTTTGGCAGCTACATGGTGTCTCACTAACTCCATCTTCTTTCTTCCAACATTCAGTTTAGTTTTCCTACCTAGCACTATTCTGCCCTGTCATAGGCCCAATAGCTACTTTATTAACCAAAGGCATTCACAGTTTATAGATGGAAATTCTACATCAGTTATGCTGAGATTCTGATGGGGATTGCATCAAATCTATATGTTGCTTTGGGTAGGATTGCCATTTTTGTTATGTTGATCCTGCCTATCCAAGGACATGGGAAATCTTTCCATTTTCTGATAACTTCTTTCATTTTTTTCTTCAAAGGTTTAAAGTGTTTGTTGCACAGATCTTTCATTTCCTTGGTGAGTGTTACCCCAAGATATTTTTTATTATTTGTGGTATTGTGAATGGTGCTGTTAACTGGTTACTTATCATTTGTATATTGGCATATAAATAGGTTGGCCAATGAATTGAATCAAAGACCCAGGTAGTAATTCACACATGTATGAATACCTGAATTTTGACAATAAAGCTAACATTATACAATGGAATAAAGAAAGCATCTATAACAAATGGTCCTGTCATAACTGGATGTTAACATATAGAAGAATGAAAATGGATCCATATTCATCCTCATACATAAACTCAAGTCCACCTGGATTAAAGACCTCAATATAAATCTGACCACACTGAACCTGATAGAAGAGAGAATGAGAAGTTGCATTTAGTGCATGGGTACAGGATAACACTTTCTAAATCAAATACCAGTAGCACAGACACTGAGAGCAACAATACATAAATGGGACCTCCTGAAACTGAGAAGCTTCAATAAAGCAAGGGACACAGTCAATAAGACAAAAATGCAGTCTACTGAATGAAAAAATGATCTTTACCAACCACACATCAGACAGAGAATCGATCTCTAAATATATATATATATATATATATATATATATATATATATATATATGTAAAACTCAAGAAATTAGACATCAAAATACCAAATATTCCTGATGATGGAAGTCACAAAAGAACTCCACACCAGTTCAGAATTATTAATAATAAAAGTGTTATTTATTTTAGGGAAAAGCTTACAGATCACTGTACTAGATAACAGTCCTCTGCACAAACAGGAACAGAGGAAGTAAGAGAGCAGGTGCACACTTTACAACTGCTTTTAGAGTATCAGAAACCAAACCCAAGTGGGCTGGTATCTTAAAAGCTATTGGTTGGAGGAACAAAAGGGGCTCCCACAGCACCTACCCCACTTGTTTAAATAAGAGGGTTTCAAACCCAACACAAACTATATATGCTAGGAGTAGATATGAAGTATAATTAGAATTACAACCAGCATAAACAATATTAAGCAAGGAATGTATGCTAATTTTTGAATAAATATCCTATCTTAAGGAGTCAAAGTCTTGTATAGGAAATGTCTTGGCTAGATAATAAAAGTACAGTAAATACAACCAGCTAATCTATAACCCCATCGAAGGCCTGAGAAGGGAGATGAAATTACTTGAGCAGGCAGGAAGTACAAGCAAGCAGTTTCCATGTGAGCAACATATGATGGAGACAACTGGCCACCTGAGTAATCACCCAAAGTCTCATTTGCAACGTTGAAACAACCAACTTTGGCTAAGGCCTAGTGTAACTGACAGACCATTTTTAGAGGCATTTTTTTTTAAACCTTCTTACACTGTCTTGGCAAGATTTGACAATCTTTTTTCTTTTATCCTGCTCATCCATTTTGGATATCTTGTGCTTTGTCAGTGGTTAAGGTATGCACAGTTCCTTGACCAAAGACCAAGAAGAAAACAGACTCTGAGTAGAGTGTCTTTGGTGCTCAACATTCTCTTGGGAATAGATTGATGCTTTCAGAAGCAATCATGTCTCATGTCAACAGAACCCTAAGTTATTTAAATGCCATGTACTACAGACCCTTGATGAGGTTGAAGATTACCTATCTAGACAGAATACAATCTCTATGTGTCTAAAAATCTAATTGATCTGATTGTATATAAAACAAACATGAACCACTATTGACCTATAATATTCAATACCAGAACAACTTAGAGACTAAACTTCATGTAAGAATATTAAATAAACTGTAAACAAATGTGGAACAAATGAGGACAATGACCTTAAAATACAAACAATCTGTAAGTATCTTGATCAGAGGTAGGAGTAATATATAATACAATATGAAAATATATCCCAAAAGGTTTATCAATATACAAAGTGTTCTAAACACAGGTAGAAACATGCATGTATACAATCTGACAGAATAACTTTGCATAGGTGTACAAATAATATAAACAAAAATAACAAATATAATTTGAACTTGTATCAATATACAAATACTATACCAATGTAATATCCATAATATATCTACAATATATCCATAATAACATCTCACAAGTATTCACTCTATTACTCACTATTATTATTCCCCCTTTTTTGAATAAATATAGTTTTCACTCCAATCTGCTATATAGTACAAGTAATACTCAACAATCCCTAAATAGTGTTCCCAACCCTATGGAGACCTTTTTGGTGATTGGGGGCATCATCTTCTAGAGCTACCGGTGCAGAGGGCCATTCTTCTCTGGAAACTGGGTGCGGCCAGAAGTGGCAGGAAACAAGAGAGCAGGTGCACACTTTACACCTGCTTTTAGAGTATCAGAGACAACACCCAAATGGGCTGGTATCTTAAAGGCTAATGGTTGGAGGAGCAGAATCTGCTACCACAGCATAATCTAATTTAAAAATGGGGTATAGATGTAAACAGAGAATTCTCAACAGAAGAATCTCAAATGGCCAGAAGTCACTTAAGGAAGCATTAGAATCCTTAGCCATCAGAGAACTGCAAATCAAAACAATTTGAGACAGCATCTTACACCAGAAACAATGAATAAGAGCAAAAACACCAATAATAGTTTATGCTAGAGCAGAAGCAGAATAAAGAGAACACCTCTCCATTGCTGGTGGGAATGCAAATGTGCACAACCACTTTTGAAATTAGTATGGTGAAAAAAAATAAAAAAAAAGAAATTAGTATGGTGGTTTCTTAGAATAGTGGAAATAAACCTTCCTCAAGACCCAGCAATATCACTCATGGGCATATACCCAAAAGATGCTCAATCATCCTATAAGGACATTTACTCAACTATGTTCAAAGCAGCATTATTCATAATAGCCAGAACCTGGAAAGAACCTAGATGCTCCTAAAGCAAAAAAATGGGTAATGAAAATGTGGGACATGTGCACAATGGAGTACTCAGTGAAAAAGAAATGACATCTTGAAATATGCATGCAAATGGATAGAACTCGAAAAAAATCATGATTGAGGTAACTCAGACCTAGAAAGATAAGCATGGTATGTACTCACTTATAAGTGGATATTAGTTGTAAATCAAAGGATAATGAGCCTGTTCTCCCTGACCCTAGAGAAGTTAGGTAACAAGGAGAACCCTAAGAGAAACATACATAGATCCCACTGAGAAAGAGAAATAGACACAATCGACTGAGAAAATTGGGAGTATGGGAATCAGGGAATGGAAGGCTGGAATGGGCGGAGAAAAGGAGAAAGGAATGGGGAAGGAACAGATGGGTGAGACGGGGTAAAGACAGAGACAGAAAGCAAGGAAAGAGACATTTTGATTGAGGGAACAATTAGGGGGCTATCAAGAAACCTGGCACTAGAGAAATTCTGAGAAATTCACAAGGAGGAACCCAGCTAAGACCCTAAGTAATAGTGGAGTGGGTGCCTGAACTGGCTTTGCCTTGTGGTCAGAATGATGGTTTTCTTAAACATCATCATAGAACCTTCTTTCAACAACTGATGGAAGCAGGTGCAGAGTTCCACAGCAGATAACTGAACTAAGCTCCCAAAATCCAGTCAAAGATTTGGAGTAGTGAGAATATGAGCAAAGAGGTCAAGACCATGATGGGACCCCCACTAGAACAGCTTACCTAAACTAATGGGAGCCCACCAACACCAACCTAACAGTGAGGGAACCAGCATGGGACAAAACTTGGCCCTATAAATGTGGAAGATAATTGTCTGGCTGGGGCAGACTGTGGAGCCACTGGCAGTGAGACCAGGATTTATCTCTACTGCTTGTACTATGTGGAATCCATTCTCTTTAGAAGAATACCTTGCTTAGTCTAGATTTAGTGGAGAGAGTCTTGGTCCAACCTCAAAGGAATGTGCTAGATTTTGTTACTCACCATGTGAAGCCTTACTCTCTCTGAGGAGTGAATGGGGGGTGGAGTAGTGGGAAAGGGAGAGGAAATGGGAGGAGGAGAAGGAGTGGAAACTGGGATTCATAAGTAAAATGGGAAAAGATAGTTATAGTTTTAAAATAAAATAAAATAATAAAAATTAAGTAAAAAATAATATCCCACATTTAGGTTAACTTAAGAGTATGAGCAGCTTTTTGGTTTGGTGAGACCCTGTTTATGTGGACTTTACCTATACAGTTCATATTATACATTATTCAAAACTACTCAAAAACTGTTCCAGTCTCTTGGAATCCATAGATACTTTTGTCACTATTCATCACCACAGCTTTCCCATCTTTAGTGTTTAAATACAAAAGAAACATGTAAATGCAGATGGTCACTGGATCTCAATCATCATTATTTTATTTATAGTTGTGATTTGGAAAATTTGACAAAGACCCATATTACTGTGAGGAGGAGACAGAAACATCGACACTCAGAATGACTATTTCTGAGCAAGTCCCCAGGCTAATCTTCTCTGTCATTTCAACCAAAACCAGTTTCCTGCTCCTCCAGGTTTTCTGACACACTCAGGATGTGGTTGGCAACACTGTGTCTTGCACAGTAATAGATGGCAGAGTCTTCAGATGTCAGACTGCTGAGCTCCATGTAGGCTGTGCTGAAGGATGTGTCTTCAGTCAGTTTGGCCTTGCCCTGGAACTTCTGATTGTAGTCAGTTCCACCATTTCCAGGATAAATATGTCCAGTCCACTCCAGGCCCTGTCCAGGACTCTGTTTCACCCAGTAAATATAGAAGCTGGTAAAGGTGCAGTCTGAAGCCTTGCAGGACAACTTCACTGAGATCTTAGGCCTTGCCAGCTCAGCCCCAGACTGCTGCAGCTGAACCTGGGAGTGGACACCTGTGGAGAGAAAGGCTGTGGATATCTCTGTCACCTGAGTACATGGCGACTTCTCAAGTCTGGAACTGGAGATCCCCTTACCTATAGTTGTTGCCAAAAGCAAAAGGATAATCCAGCTCCAGGTGAGGACCTGTGTGCTCAGTGACATTGAAGAGGGCACTGACCATATGTTTCTCTAGGGTGTGGACATCCCTGTATTTACTACCATAGATTTTCATGTTTTGCATATTTAAGAGGGAGGAACCTTTTTAGGTAAAGACCTCATCCAACTTGAGAGGAAAGAGTTAGAGGACATTGAGTCAGGTATCAGAATACTAAAAGTCCAAAGTCCTAATCCTGTCTGAGAATATCTATCCCATACAAATTCCCCGAGTCCTGTGCATAACTTGGGGATGAAACATTATGACCTATGCTCTCAGTTTACAAAGATACTTCAGACAGAGACAGCTCCTCCTCTTGGTTAAAAAAAAAAATTGATTTAGAGATGGTTGTGATGTTAAGAATTTCAAAACTCCTATATTACAGGAATTTTCATTCTTCTTTTATTTACATAAAGTGATTAAATGAATTTCAGGCAGATTACATGCTAAAAAGCTTATGACCAAAACTGAAAATGTCTAGAAATATTTGCACACAAATATTGATACAGTATTATCTATAATATATAAATTATAAAAACAAATTACATGTCTTTCTCCTAATGACAGCATTAAGAAAACATGGCATATATATACATATATATATATATTAACAGAATTTATTGTATAATATATACATGTTGTAGATAATGTATAGAAAAGTATAAGGAACTCACATCAATTTTAAGAAAATAAATTCTATTGGTGATAATATTATTAAGTAAATTAAACTGTCTCAGGAACAGATATTGTATAAGATTCTCATTTGTAGTCTTTAGATTTAACATAGTGAGAAGCAATTATGTCTGCACATATGTAATGACATAGAACTGAGTGTGTCTAATTGAATACATGTGGCAATTTGAAATTGGAAGTGCTATAAACGGATAGACAATAGATGGAGGTCACGGGTAAATATGTGCACCACACATTATACACCTGTATGAAAATTCTAAACATAGAGAATAATGTTTTTGTTCATTCTTTGCAATTTTTACTCACAAATGCAATAATATATTTTAATCATATCATCCCCCAGTATATCTCTCTTGCTCTGTTTATGACTTCTCTCCAGACATATTGACCTCTTTTGTTTTATTAATGAATAACTCACTAAGTCTAATTAATTAATTTTTAGGTAAATTAATTAATGCTATATATATGGATATGGTGGGGGTCCATCAATTAGCTTGTAAGTAACTTCCAAGTGGGTCCACTCCTAAAAATAGTGGTTCTAACTTCCTAAGCAGTATTGCTATCCCAACAAATCCCCATCTTGGAGTGATTCATGGGGAGTCCACTGTTTCAATCTTTTAAAATACACTTTATTTAGTAGTGGTGGCAGGAACACATATGCAAAGGCCTGTGTAAAAAAACTTATCAGGCAACTTATGTAGTTCAATTCTCTTCTTCTAAGATGTGACTATCAGAAATCAGTCTAATATTGTCAGGTTGGCCAAGAGGCACTTTAACCTGCTTGGCCATTTCAGAGATTTTCATGTTGTAATTTTGACTGCCTTGATTTTGTGAAGGTCTTGTGCTGGTGACTACAGTAGCTAATAGTTCATTTATGTGATGAAAATATGTTAATCCCTATAGATAAAATTTCATGTCTTTCAACCTCATCCTCTGAACCTTGAATTCCTTCATTTCTCAGCTTAATGATGGTCTTTAATTTCTGGACAGGCTGTGATACCAAGGCTGCTATCAATGACTTTTATATATCTCAGTACCCAGTCAATTTTTCAGCAATTTGACCAGTTGTGAATGTCTGCATAGATCATCACACATCACACATAAACTGTGATCAAGGCTGAGATCAAAATTAATTTGTATAAACATAAGTTTATACGGTTTATTATACAGATTGGGTATAAACATTAGTATTTATTAGGTAGTTTGACAATATGACCATTCGAAGTACAACTAGGATCTACTAGGGCTATGTATTCCTATCAAAGGGATTTTAGGCAAGCTTACATTGGAGGAAGTATTTACTTTGGAACAGGACACAAGAACACTTAGAAAGTAATTGGTCACCATGTAAAATTCAGGAATATATACACATTAGAGTACTACTCTGCGGTAAAAAAACAATGATTTCTCGAATTTTGCATGCAAATGGATGGAAATAGAAAACACTATCCTGAGTGAGGTAACCCAGACCCAAAAATATGAACATGGGATGTACTCACTCATAATTGGTTTCTAGCCATAAATAAAGGTCACTGAGTCTGTAATTTGTGATCATAAAGAAGCTAAATAAGAAGGTGAACCCAAAGAAAAACATATAGTTATCCTCCTTGCTATGGGAAGTAGACAAGATTGCCGGGCAAAAAACTGGGATCTTGGGGGTGGGCCGGGATGGGGGTAAGGGGAGATGGGGAGAGAAAAGTGAGAAGCTGAGGAGGGGGGAACTTGGGGAAACGGGATGATTGGGATAAAGGAAGGTTGGATAGGGGAACAGGGAAGCACATATCTTAGTTAAGGGAGCCACCTTAGGGTTGGCAAGAGTCTCGAACCTAGAGTGGCTCCCAGGTGCCCCGGGCGATGTTCCCAGTTAGTTCCTTGGGCAGCTGAGGATAGGGAACCTGAAATGATCCTATCCTATAGCCATACTGATGAATATCTTGCATATCACCATAGAACCTTCATCTGGCGATGGATGGAAATAGAGACAGAGACACACACTGGAGCACCAGACTGAGCTCCCAAGGTCCCAATGAGGAGCACCTGTTGGGAGCTCATCAAGGCTAGCTGGACGGTGACTGAAAAATCATGGTATAAAACCGGACTCTGAACATGGCGAACATTGAGGGCTGATGAGAAGCCAAGGACAATGACACGGGGTCTTGATCCTACTTCTTGTTCTGGCTTTGTGGGAGCCTAGCCAGTTTGGATGTTCACCTTCCTAGACATGGGCGGAGGGGAGAGGACCTTGAACTTTCCACAGGGCAGGGAACCCTGACTGCTCTTTGGACTGGAGAGAGAGGGGGAGAGGAGTGGGGGGAGGGGGAAAAGGGTGGGAGGGAAATGGGAGGCTGGGAGAAGGCGGAAACTATTTTTTTCATTTTCTCAATAAAAAAAAATAAAGGTGGGTACCACCACACCCAACTACTCTCTTTTTTTTCTTTTTTTCTTTTTTCTTTCAAGTCTACATACATTTTTTAACATTTAGAGGGTATTTTGTCTTTGAATCTATCTTTTTCTGACTATGTGAATCTTATATTTGCTAAGCAAAATGGATAGGATTAAAGCCGTGGCTTTGACAGATGGATCAAGCCTATTTCTTAGCTTTCTGTTATTATAGCCTCATGGCAGAGGTACCAGCCAGAGCCGTATTTATTGCCACAACTCTTTGACATTTCAAGGTTCTTGCCAGCAAGCATGCTACAGCATTTTGCTCACAAACTGTACTCAAATGCTCTGTAGCTGGACCTCCTGCCTGAAAGAGTCAAAGTTTGTGCTGCCAGGATCACCCAGAAAGCCAGCATTTTGAAATGGTTCTGCTTTTTTCCTGCTACTGCTGAAAACCAAAAAAAGCATGTGGTCAGTTTTTCATCAACATCATATAAGTGTTTCATGGCAGGACCTCTTAAAAGAGCTGCAAAATCTTAAAGTTATTGTCAAATAGATCTTTCACTTCCTTAATTAGTTTTACACCAAGATACTTTATGATATTTGAGGCTATTGTGAAATGTGATATTTCTCTTATTTCCCTCTCTGCTTCTTTATCCTTTGTGTATAGGAGGACGACTGATTTTTTTTTGAGTTGATCTTGTATCCTGCCTATCACTGAATGTACTTATCAGCTGTAGGAGTTCTTGGTAGAGTTTTTGGGGTGACTTATGTCCATTATTATATCATGTGCAAAAGCCAAAAGAGTGAATGAGAAATTCTAGAAGCCAATGTCTGCATGTATTCCAGGAAAACTGTTGCTCATGTTCACAGACAATACACAATCTCATACATATTATGACCCTAATATTAGTTTAACTTAGAAGAAGAAGTTCAGATCATCTCATCAAAATCTCACAGTGTCCAGCCATTTGTGAGTGGAATCTATGATGAGAGGAGTTTGTCTGTGTAATTCCATACTGATTTGGCTGGGAATGACTCTTTTCCACTGCCACCCATGATAGCCATTAGTGCGACCTCATACTACAGAAACAAGTGCTCCATTGTACATATTAACAAGAATAAGGTGAAATGCTGAGATAAGCTCATACAAAACATTAAATTTTAGGGAGATCTGACCATCTATAATGGGTAGCAGGTGTTCCATTAAGGGTGTTTTGTTGTGAATGGACAATCCACAGGACACCATATTCATACTGAAAATTTGTTTTTCCCCTGCAATATTAAGTGCTTACAAAAAATCATGAAATTGTAGTGAAAAGTAATAGAATATCATTTCTGTGGCTCATATTTTTTGCTTTTATATAGTTAACTACACTTCACATACTTAAACACATGCATACAAAATCCTGCATAGTGCCTTCTCATAGTTGTGGGAGTATTTTCGGAAAGTATCTATCATTGGTGGAAAAGTTTAACTCCTTGAAAACTTGACTAACATGTGTTCTGTCGAGGAATAAAAGGTTACTGAGTTTGAAATGGCAGACGGAGAGAGAAAAGGCTGTGTAAGAATCCTCTATACAGGAGGGTCCTTTGCAAAGAGATTTCCTTTCTCCCCTTATTCCTTTAAATACATGCAAATGTGGTATGAGAAACAGATTAAGTTGCATCAATTGTTGCCTTGATTTTTTTCTGTCTTTAAGTCCATTTATTTGGCTCAATAGATTTGTTGTATCAAACATCACTTCACTACCAAGAAAAGGCATACTTGGTTATGATGGTTCATATTTTAATGTATGTATGCATTTGATTTTCAAGTACCTTGTTTAAAATTATGAACATTTTGCAATTATTTTACATTCAGACTACAGTTTCCTTTCCTTCATCTCCTTATGTTGCCTCCCCCATTTCCCCACTCTACCCCCATTCACTACTCTTCTCTTTCAGTTCAGAAAGCTTTCCCTTGCTTTCTCTCTCCTTCTCAACATGAATATATTTTTCTAATGTGATTATCCCAGTGTTCCCTCATCTTTCAGCTGACTCCTGTATTTGAGTGTGCCAGGAATTTATTCATGGATGCATGAGAGCTGCATTTATTATCAAGAAACATTGTGCTTCTGACCTCTGGTGCTCAGCTCCAGGTGTAGCCTGAGGAAGGTAACAAATACTCCATTCCCTCTTGTGTCACTTGCTTTTACTTGGGTACTGTTAGGGATGAAACCAGCTGCCACCAGAGGTAAACCTGGAATTTAGAGGACATTGATATTTATATAGGCACACCTTATAATTAATCTTTGAGGCATACAGTCAACCTCTCCAGATAAACAATTGCTGTTACTCTTGAATCTGAGCTCTGTGAGCAATGAGTTTAAGGGTTATGTTATGTTACCGCTTCAGCCAAGATTGTGCAACTTCAGTTTAAGCCATTACAAACCAGTGTGTAGGGCAGTTCAGGACCAACAAGGGGCACAGTGGAGCCAAGAATGCATAGTACAGACATGAGGTCGGTGTGTAGGGGGACTCTATATCTCTGTGGTTTCTGTCCTGAAGTCTACTATCAGAACTGCACCTGCTGTGATTGATGATTCCATGCTCAAGCAAAAAAAGAATCTTTGCTAACTCTACACAGGTTTCTAGTTTCTTGTTTATTTTGTTATTTCTATTTACTTTTTAGAGTTTATTTTTTTAAAAAAATTTGTGTAGTATATTCTGATCATTGATTCCCCTCCACCAAGTTCTCCAGGTTCCTTCCTACATCCTTTCCTTCCCAACTCTACCCACTTTCCTTCTCTCTGTAGAAATCAAAGAAATAAGAAAACAAGAACTTTAAAAAGGCATTAAAGCAGCTTAAAACAAACTATCCAGACACACACCCACACAAACCTCATAATAATACAATTCTGGAGCTATGAAACATGGGCAATAGACCAATAATACTAAAAAAAATCAACAAACAAACAAAATGGTATATGATAAAATATCTATAAAAATGTCACCGAGGTAATTCTTTGTTATGTTTCAACTGCTGATCATGTGTCTATCTTTATGTTTGGTTAGTTTGCTGAATGATACTCCATTATAGAATACAAATATTCCTTTGCATTATTAGGTCAATTCAAAAAACTGTTTTTTTTGGGGTGAGAGTCTGTGTTCATATCCCTCTCTCAACACAGGGATCCCATTTGCTTGACTTTTTTCAGGCTCTGTGCATTTGTCATAGTCTCTGTGAGTTCATCTGAGCATCTATCAGTCCTGTTATGTCAGGAAGACCCTTTTTACTTAGAGTCATCTACACTTCTGGCTCTTACAATTTGTTGAGATATTAAATTTCTTCTCAGTAATAAGGCCAAACTGTGGATTTTTTTTTCTGGTCAACAAAGAACCTTTCAAATGCCTCACAGTGTTTTCAGTGTCTAGTGAGGGATCTTCCATAAGTTTTAGGGGATTTTCCTGTGCCTGGTACTGAGGTGTACAATTAATAACTCCTGTATGTGGGGAGAAGCACTGTCCCTCATGATACCACTGTTCAAAGACTAACAAGTTAAAACAACATACAAAACTCATGCATATGACTTTTATTCAGTTTTTGGCAAGCATATATGTCACCAAACCATTGAGTATAATAAGAAACAGGCAAGACTTATTACTAAAATGCAAATCTTAACTAAGATGTCTCTAATTTTGTATACACCTTTCTTAAATTTATTTTTGATAAAATATTGAATCAGCAGATACATAAAACCAAATAATTATCTTAACACAAGATTACTCTAACAACTCAAATCAAATACCAAATATAAAACTAGACATCTATGAACTGTTTGTTACTTCCAAATATTTTGTTATAGAAAAATATTGTATATTGTAATTTAGTGTGTCTACACAGTCCTTTGCTCCCAATAACCTGGGTGTTTTGTCATCACACATTCATTCTATAATGTCTACAGTTTTATTTTTTACTTACACTTCAAGATCCTGGAGTTAAAATTAGCTTTTTTATAATACTTAATTTTAGTTTGCCCTATAAAAACTCCTTTATTCACTATTCAGCACCACTTCATATTTCAAAATTTCTGTCTCTTGTTTTCTCCATCTGCTTTCATTAATCCATATTTTACTATATCCTCCACTTTAATTCCTCAGATCATAAGGGCCCATTTCTACTTTCTTGGCATCTGCAAATTAAACCCACAAAACATAATATTCAAGTCTAGGAACCAGTTACAAGAAAGAATATGAACCATTTGTCTTTTTAGATCTGGGTGTCCTCACTCATCATATTTTTTTCTTGTACATCCACTTACTTATAGATTTGACTGTTCATGCTTTAGCAGTGATTAACATTCCATTGTCTTAGTGTTCTACATTTTTGATATCTATTCATCCTTTGTTGGAAAATAGGTTGATTCCATATCCCAGATGCTATGAATCAAGAAGAAATGAACCTGCGTGTGTGAGTGTCTCTATAAGATGTAGCATTATTGAATGCATGCTTAAGGAACTTATGCCTTGGGCTGAGTATAGTTTTATTTATTAATTTTAGTTGAAATACCAAACTTATTTTCAAAGTTACTACACTAGTTTATACTTCTATTCTGGGTGACTAAGAATTACCCTCTTCCTGCATCCATGCCTGCATTTGTGGCAATTTTTCTTGCTTATGATCATTCTTATTGAGATAAAAAATATAGCAATGAAGTTGTTTTAATGTACATTTCACTGTTAACTAAAGAGCTTGGTTGCAGAACATAGAGAAACCATATGTATCACCATACACAAAACTCATGTCCAAATGGATTAAAGACCTCAATATAAATTTGACCACATTGAACCTGATAAAAAAGAAATTAGGAAGTAGGCTGCAACACATGGGCACAGGAGACCACTTCCTACATATAACCCCAGTAGCACAGACAATAAGGGCAACATTAAATAAATGGGACCTCCTAAAACTGAGAAGCTTCTGTAAAGCAAAGGACACTGTCATTAAGACAAAAAGGCATCCTACTTAATGGGAGAAGATCTTCACCATCCCCACATCAGACAAATGTCTGATCTCCAAAATATATAAAGAAATCAATAAACTAGACTTTAAACTTCTAATTAACTCAATTAAAAATGGGGCACTGAACTGAACACAGAATACTCAACAGAAGAAGTTCAAATGGCCAAGAGACACTTAAGGTCATGTTCAACCTCCTTAGCCATCAGGGAAATGCAAATCAAAATAACTCTGAGATACCATCTTATATCTGTCAGAATGGCTAAAACCAAAAACACCAATGATAGCCTTTGCTGGAGAGGATGTGGACTAAGGGGAACACTCATCCATTGCTGGTGGGAATGCAAACTTGTGCAACCACTTTGGAAATCAGTGTGGTGGTTTCTCAGGAAATGTGGGATCAACCTACCTCAGGATCCAGCAATACCACTCTTGGGATTATACCCAAGAGATGCCCAATCATACTACAAAAGAATGTTTTCAACTATGTCCATAGCAGCATTATTTGTAATATCCAGAACCTGGAAACAACCTAGATTCCCCTTAATTGAAGAATGGATAAAGAAAGTGTGGAATATATACATATTAGAGTACTACTCAGCGTTAAAAAAATGACATCTTGAATTTTGCATGCAAATGGATGGAAATAGAAAACACTATCCATAGTAAGATAACCCAGACCCCAAAATATGATTATGGTATGTACTCACTCATTTGTGGACTCTAGCCATAAACCAAGGTCATTAAGCCTATAGTTCACAAGCTCAGAGAAGCCAAATAACAAGGTGAACCCAAAGAAAAACATTTATAGTTCCTCCTGGAAATTGGAAGCAAACAAGATTGCAGGGCAAAAGTTGTGAGCATGGGGGTGGGGGCAAGAGATTGGGAAAGGGAAAATGGGGAGAAGGAAGGGAGAAGGGAAGGGAAGGCAACAGCCTGGGGTAGTGGGAGGATGGAGATGGAGTAAAGGCGGATATAGGAGCAGGGAAGAAGATTCCTACATTAAGGGATCCATTTTAGGTTTGGCAAGAGACTTTGCTCTAGAGGAGATCCTTGGTATCCATGGGAATGTGCCCAGCTAAGTCCTTGGACAACAGGGGAGAAGGTACCTGAATGGCCCTTGCCCAACTATCAGGCTGATGATTATCTCAAATATCACCATAGAATCTTCGTCTGGCGACGGATAGAGATAGAGACAGAGACCCTCATCAGAGGAACAGACTGAGCTCCCAAGGTTCAGTTGAAAGGCAGAGGGAGGGAGAACACGAGCGAAAAAATCAGGACTGTGAGGGAGTGGTCTACCAACTGAGGCAGTGTTCCTGTTCTAATGGGAGCTCATCAAATCCAGCTGGACCAGGTACGAATGAGCATGTGATCAAATCGGACTCTCTGATTGTGGCTGACAATGGGGGCTGACTGAGAAGCCATTGATAAAGTCACTGGGACTTGTGTCTACTTCATGTTCTGGCTTTTTGGGACCCTCGTCTATCTGGATGCACAGCTTCCTAGGCCTGGATGTAGCGGGGAAGGCCTTGGACTTCCCACAGGGCAGGGTTCCCTGCCCTCTCTCAATAAGAGTGGGAAAGAAAGGAGGGAGTGTGGGAGAGCATGAGGGGATTGGGAGGAGGGAAGAAAGTGTAAATAATTGAATGGAAGAAATAAGAAAGAAAGAAAGAAAGAAAGAAAGAAAGAAAGAAAGAAAGAAAG
>JABTXL010009188.1:1097563-1210040 GCA_025134845.1 Neodon shergylaensis
AGAAAGAAAGAAAGAAAGAAAGAAAGAAAGAAAGAAAGAAAGAAAGAAAGAAAGAAAGAAAGAAAGTTGTGCACAGAAACGAGAAGGGTCCTAGTGTCTGATGGGGCAAGATGTTCAATGTACCATCTCAGCATCACCTTTATGGTTATACCATGAAAGACCTAAATAACAGTGTCCCCATACAGCAGCAAGCAGTTTGGAGAGAAAAAACTACGCCCATATTCCCAAATATTGCTTATAAATGTTCTTTTACACTTAAAGGGGTAGATGATATAGATATGAATAGTTTGCATTGGTATAAATCTTGGTTTATTGATATAAATTTAAGGTCAATCTTGTTATATGTGTATGTATTTCTGATCTTGATTAAGGCATTGTGATTGTGTAGTTTATCTAAAAAATGTAACATATAGTTAGGAAATATAGGTTGTTAATGGATAACCATCAATAATAGTCAAGCTTTTAGCCATGTTAGTTAGATTTTCTAAATATATAGAGATATATTTCAGTTAGATAGACATTCTTCATATCTTTCAAAGACTACAAAATATGGCATTTAATGTTTTAATAATTTAGGGCTTTTCATGACAATGAGACATGTCTGCTCCTGACAGCACCAATCTACTTCAAGAGGAAGATGGTTATTGAAGAGGCTCCTTATGGAGTTGGTTAGCCCTTTGGGCATGAAACTGCTCTTGCCTGGACTGTTGTATAAACTGGACACAGAAAACCAGCAGAGAGAGGACTGCTGAACTTACCTAAAGGTGAGATGATCTTTCAAGGTTCCTGCATCATAAAAGAGTCTGCGAGACATTCTGCAGGACACAAAAGAAAGTGACTAAACTGTCTTTGGGATTTCCTGCTTCATGGAAATGTCTGCTGTATACTATGGGCCTGTAGGCCAAAGACGGATGCCCCAATGTGTGGAGGAACTTTGGGTGACTGTCCAGACAGTGAGATGTCTCTTTCATTTCTCGAGTTTTGGAAGTTGCTTACTTCTTGTTTACTTAGGTAATATTATATCCTTCTGGAGTCTTTGATGGAGTTAAAAAATAGATAATTATAGTTTTCCAATGTTACGATAAAAGATAAAATAGATATAAATATTGTAACTGTAATTCTTGCTTGATAACTGTTTTGTAATTATTATATGTAATTTTGCTATGTTAAATTAAAGCCTTCCTTTTTGTTTAAACAGAAAAAGGGGAAGTGATGTAGGAGGATCTTCTATCTATCTGTTGCTTTCATTGGTTAATTAATAAAGAAAACTGCTTGGTTTGATAGTTCAGAACATAGGTAGGTGGGGAAGATAGAACAGAATGCTGGGCGGAGGAAAGCAGTGAGGCAGACGCCATGAAGTTTTGGCCCGAGATGGACATAGTTTAGAATCTTCGCAGTAAGCCATGACCCCATGGTGATACACACATTACTAGATATGGGTTAAAGCAAGTTGTGAGAGTTAGCCAAGAAGAGGCTAGATATAATGGGCCAGGCAATATTTAAATGAATACAGTTTCCATGTAATTATTTCGGGTAAGGCTAGCCAGGTGGTGGGATGTGGCCTGCATTCATCCTCTCATTGCTACAGATTCTGATGAGGATCAGATGGTCCATGAACTATTTACATGTGAGTCACATTAACAAGCCTGGCTGTATTGACATTGTTCTCAGTGGTATGGAAGAGCTCTTTCTGCACAAGTGCCTATATGGAACTGAGAATTCATTCCCTGACAGATTTAGAACATCGAACTCACCACCCACTGACTAACACAAAGTAATTATTCCTGGTCTGTCTCAATCAGATTACTGTTTTGATCTAAAGAAGTCCCTTCCTCATTCATGTGCAAATTGCAGAGATGATGTTTTTATGTATAGTAATGTTCACCTACTCCACAGTACCACATTTGTACTCTCTTATTCACTGTCCCTGAGAATGCAGGTTCTCAGCATGAAGTGCAGTTGGATTATCTATGTGGTAGCAGTAGCTATAGGTAAGTGAATACCTAGATCCAGACCTGAGACAGAAGTCAGAGCTGAAATGACAGTAGCATACTTTCCAAAAGTGTCTATTCCTGGGTTCAGTTACAGCAATTTGTGGCTGAACAGAGAAGTCTCGGACATCCAGAAAAAGTGCTCTACAAGGATTTTTTTTACCCATATAGTTTCTTCACATGCAGTGAGAATATCTGTTAATATGGTTACAGAACTGTAACTCAAAGATGGCTGCTAGAGTATTCTACTCATTTTCAACTGGATGTAAGAGGACTTAGACCAACCATCTGATGTCAATCATGGAGTAAATATAAATAAAGAGGTGAATATTGAAGAAATGTGTCATCACCAATGGGGGACTTCTCATGACACCAGAGATCATATCTACTCCATTCTTGTCTTCTGTGATGATACTGGTCTTCCGAAGGACACTTTCCTGTGTGATTTCAAAACAGGGTTCATTTTCACTAGAGTAACATAGGGTATTTATTCACTTGTTGAATATTAGTATTAGAACAAGTCATTTTTGAAACTCTTTTGTATAAGCAAAGCATATCTTCCTGTTTGAGCTAAGACTTTGAACAAAGGACAGTATCTCTATATTCCATGTTTTCTTGAGACCACAAATTTTCTGAACAATCCATCCGCTTTTTGCAGATCAATGTAACATCTCTTTTTTACGTATTTTTATATACAATTGCACAAAGAAGTCTTAGATTTAGTTTTTGATGCTTGTCGGTAATCTAATTTTCTCACCAGGTATTTCATCCTTATGAGAAGAATGATATGGGCCCAAGCATAAAGCATCACAGAAATTCTCTTTGTCTTTCCAGTCTGCCTGTTCCAAGAGTAGTAATTGCAGATGCTGATGAATCATATTTTCCCAGAGAAATGGGGTACAGAGCTTGTCTGTAACTCTTACCGGAGCTGATACATAGGATGAGCATCTCAAAGATATCCTGAAACACATTTTAACAGGCTACACCTGAGATGCATGCTAAGGAAACCAATGTGTATTAATATATGAGTCAATCAGAGTGAGGTGATATAAGCCAGATTCCAGACTTATTCATCACTGTAGGGGGATTCAGGACAGCAAAAAATGGTGCTGAGACCCTTAAGTGATATTGAGAAAAGTCAAGTATGGCACAGTCATGTGATAAATGAAAACAAGCCCCTGACAGAGGAGAAGGGTTAAATAAATCTCTTGATAAAGAGTGAATGAATAATGCCAGAAACCAATGTCTGTATGTATTCCAAGAAATCTTCTATTCACATTAATAGACATTGTACTTGCTCAGCCATATTGTGATCCTTGCAATGCCTTAACATAGGAGAAGAAGCTCATGTCATCTCTTCATAATCTTACAGAACCCAGATTTTGTAAATGAATTATTTCAGACAGGAGGATGTTGTTTTATTTCCATACTGCTTTGGCATTAAAGGACTCTTCTATAGGAAGAGCCTGCTTGTTGGTTCCCAGCTTCATGTCTAGCTTAGGCTCGAAATAGTCACACAGAAACTTTATTCATTAAATCACTGTTTGGCCCATTAGCTCTAGCTTCTCATTGTCTAACTCTTACATCTAGGTTAACCCATCTGTGTATCACCATGAGGTCGTGACCTACCAGCAAAGTTTCAGCCCCTCTATCCCTAGCGGTGGCTTCATGGAGTCTCCCTGACTCTGCCCTTCTTTTTCCCAGCATTAAGCCTAGCTTTTTTTGCCTACCTAAGTTCTGTCCTGCTATAGGTCCAATGCAATTCTTTATTCATTAACCAACTAAAGAAACACATAGATAGAAGGACCTCCTGCACCAATCATTGCCACCCACAATAATCATCTGCATTTTATCACACTGAAGGATATAATGCTCCTTATAAACATTACCCAGAAGAATAGATATTAGAAATGACAAAATAAGCCCATTCTGAAATCTTAACTTAAAGGAGATCTGTTCCTCTATAATAGGAAATGGTTGTTTTTCTGACAGTGTTTCACTCTGAGATGACAACCCATAGGACACTGTATCAATTCTGACCAGTAAAAGATGAGAAGCCATGTATCTGATGGGTCTCAGCTGCTTCTTTCTTGCAAAATTATATGATTCAATATGTGATCCCAAATTTCAGGTAAAAAATGCCTTACTTCCTGTAGCATATATTTTTTGTTTTAGTATGTATAACTACACTTTGGACATTGAAACGCATGCATGCCAAATACTATGTAAAGGCAATGACTTCTCACATTTGTTGAAGGATATTCCATACCTATCCATTATTAGTGGAAACATGTAGTTCCTAAAAAGCTTTACTAACACATACTCTGTCCAGGAATTAAAGATTCATGGACTTGGAAAAGTAGAGAGGAAGAGACAAATCTGTATACAGAGAAATATCCTCTACCTACTAGGATTCTTGTTAAAGAGATTTCCTCTCTCACCAGATTCCTTAAAAGGCATGCAAATACAGTATGAGAAAAGACTAAGCAACAGCATATATTCCCTTGATTACTTTTTCTGTCTTTAAGAACATTAATTGATTTATTAAATTTGTTGACAAGCACATTTTACATGTCCTTGCACCTCTGCGATAAAGAAAGGTTGCTTAGAAAGTATATTTTGTTGTATGTATGCTTTTGGTTTGCATGTAATTTTTATAAATTTTTTCAGTTATTTTACATTGGGATTTCAGTTTCTTCAACCTCTTCTCCTCCTGGTTCCTCTTCTATCTCCCCAGTGCCACTTCTACTCCTCCACTGTTTTTGTTGAGAAAGTATTCCCTTGATTTCTATCTCCTTCCCAATGTCAACATATTTTTTAAATTATTAATTTTTCTGTTAGTACCACAGTGGTTCCTCTTCTTTCTGTTGACACCTGTATCTGAGGATCCCAGAAATTCATTCACGGATACATGGGGGCTGCATCTGAGATGAAGACACGTTTCAATTCTGACATCAGGTGCTCTGCCCCAGGTGTATCCTGATAAAGGCAACATCTACCCTGTCATCTCCATGTGACACCAACTTTCAGATGTATACAGTAAGAGTTGAATCCAGCTCTCAATAGGGAAGAGACTATATCTGAGAGGGATATTGATGATAATATAGAAACAACGACATCCAATCAGCATCTCCTGGCAAGCAAAATTCCTTTCTCTCTGTGCCTGATATTTGTGAGCACTGAAGTTCCAGGGATATGTCAATGTTCCATCTAGACTGTGCAACTTCAATGTAAGCCATGACAAATGAACCTGCAGGGTATTCAGGATCAGCAGGGGGCACAATAGAGCCAAGAATGCATAGTACAAAGATGAGGTTGGTGTGGAAGCTACTCTGTGTCTTCTGTGGTTTCCTTTCTTGAGCCTACTATATGACATGTACCTGTTATGATTGTCATCTGCTGTTTCCATGATTAAACACAGTAAAGAGTCTTTGTTAAACTTTTCTCAGTTTTATATTTTCTTGTTTATTTTGTTGTTTCTATTTAGTTTTTATCATTGATGAGCAGAACTTATCTTTTTCTGCCGATCAATTTCCATTTTCCTTCAATTTTTCTAATATTTATTGGGAAATTTAATAAATATGTATATAGGATTTTAGTTACTTTCACTCTTGTTCCTCTTCCTCATCTTTTCCTTTTCTTGCTAAGTCCTTCTTTTCAACCTCTTCCACACTTGGTGCTCATTCTTTTATTTGTGACACATTTTATTAAACTCAAATTTCACGGCTAAACATGGATGGGAGAGTTGGCATGTAGATATACCAGAAATAATACCCGAAGATATGTTACTAAAGGAAATGGCACTCTATTCCCAAAAGCCATTACTGGCCAATAATCTTTCAGAGAGGGGCAAAGCCTTGGTTTGCATTATGAACCTGAGAGGTTCCCCATTTTCTGCAGGAGTCATACAGAAGATCATAGATACTTCATGAGTACATAGCTATGGTACATATAGTAAGCTTCTCTTATGCACATATTTTCATCCTTTTACCTTTAAAGGTTTGCCATCCTTTATCCATCAGTGTTTTCTGAGAAATAGAAGAGTTGATATATCTGTCACATTTAGGGTCAACAACTTTACTATAATAAATTCTTATAAGTTATAGATTTTGTGTTATAATTATAGATTTCTGGAGTAATCCAGTACAATAAGGAACTTCTCTTTGAGTGCTGAGCTCAGAAGTTTCTCTACAAAATTTAAAATCAGTCTCTGACATATCCAATCACTAGCTGCAGAAAAACAAGTCATTTCTCCCTGCAGCTGAACTCTTTGAATACTGAGGTTTCAGAAATATGTTGCTGTTCAAGAGAGACAGGGAAATTCTGTGTAAGATAATAAAAATGTAACTGCAAAAGGCTCAAGGGACAGAAATGAGATGAGGAGAGAAGACTCTGCAGCCTCTGTGGATTCATTCCATTTACAAGACCATTAGCTGAGCTACAGCTGCTGTTGTTTACAAGTATGGTTTTCATGTTCAAACACAGAAAAGATTATTAACTTTTCATAGACTTATGTTTACTCTTTATTCAGTTCTATTTGTTTATCCTTACTTTTGGGGAAAAACACTCAGTATATTCTGATCATTATTTTCCCTGAATAAAGTCTTCTTCCTGTCCTTCCAATCTCCCCACACACTCAACTTCATACCCATCTTTTTCTTTTACTATGTATTATTTCTCATTTTCTGCGTTCTATTTTCACTTCCTTTTTTCATTTTTGTTATTTTTATTGAGGTATAAATTGTTGTCTGTTCCCTTATTTTTCTCCCCTCTCCCCTTCTATACACTCCTGTGACCCCCATGACCCTAATTTAGTCACAAGCACTCTATTTTACTTCTTCCTATGTAGTTTCATGTATGTCTCTCCTAAAATCCTCTTTGTTGTCTAGGTTCCCTAGGGATGTGGACTGTAGTCTGTTCTTTCTTTGCTTTATGACCTAATGTTCAACATCCTTAGTCATCAAAAATGTAAATCAAAACAACTCAGACTTCTCCTTATACCTGTCAGAAAGACCAAGATCAGAAATACTGTTCATAGCTTATGATGGAAAGAATATGGTATTAAGGGAATACTCCTTCATTGTTGGTGGAAGTGCAAACTTCTACAACCACTTTGAAAACCAGTGTGGTTACTTCTGAGAAAATTAAGTAATAATCTACCACAAGACCTAGAAATGCCACTTTTGGGTATATATTCAATAGATGCTTAATCATACTGCAAGGGTATGTGCTCATATATGTTCATATCAGCATTATTTGTAATAGCCAGAACCTGGAAACAACCTAGAAGCCTCTGACTTTTCTTTCTATATATAGCAAATAGACAAAAAAGAGAGTATTTTTTCTTTGCATCACAAGAAACACACCCACACACAGGTCAAAAGAAAGCAAACATAGAAATACAGAGTTAGAAAGCATGGCATATAAACAAAAGTACATTAAGCCCAGGACTTTACCCTGCGCAGGCCCTTTCCTTGATGTCACAGCCTCTCTGTATTTTTATGTCTATCATTCCTGTTGTGTCTAGAAGACACTGTTTTCCTAGAGTCACCTACACATCTGACTCTCACAACTTGTTCAAAATTTAAATTCTTCTCACAAATAAAGCCTAAAGACTTTTTGTGTGTTCAACCAAGAACAATGTCAACAACACATACTGCTTATAGCATGCATGGGGCCTCTCTCACCATCAAATCATAGAAAGATATCATGTACCCAGTAGTGAGATGTTCAATAATTTGTGTTTTTGAAAAGAAAAACTATTCAACCACTCCGGTACCTCCATTCAGGGATTCATTAGTGAAAATAAGATTTAAAAATCATTCACATACTTTCTTCTCAGCTTTCAGTGTGCATATATCTATCAGAACAATAGATCTTAACCAGAACCAGACCACTGATACAGTACTTTCAAGTCTTATATGCACGTCTTCAATTTTTCCTGAACTTTTGTTAGATTACCAAGCTTTGATAAAAAATAGAGTAGCAGCAGATCCATAAAATCACCTCAGAATCTAGCATAAAATTATTCAATCAATATGAAGAATATCCCAAATGTGAAACTAGTTGACTGTGAACTATGCGTTATTTCCAGACATTTTTTCTTATAGAAATAACATCACAATCTATATGTCTTTTTATTCAATACATTGCTTTCTTTGCTTCCAGTATGCTGACCATTTATTTTTGTCATGCCACATACATTATAAATTCTTTATACTTATTTTTTACTTACATTGCAAGATGCTAGATTTTAATGCTCATTTTTTTATAATTCTTAAATTGTGTTAGCCCTACCTCAAACCATCACTTCTCTATTTTCAAATACCACTTAATGTTTGAATCCCTTTGTCTCTAGTTGCTGTTTCCACCACTTTCACTTTACCTGTACTTAATTGAATCCAATCCCCTAATATCTAAAACCCCAATAGAGCTTTTAAATGAAACACAGAAATTAATATATTCCAATGTTGGAACCATATATGAGACAGAATATGAAGCATTTGTCTCTTTTTATTTGGGTGAGCTCATTCAATTATTTTTAAAATTTTATATTTTTTCTAATTCCACCCTCTCACCTATGGATTCCATTATTAATGCTTTGTCATTGAGTAGAATTCCATTTTATATATGTTTCAAATTTTTATTATCTATTTGTCTGTTGTTGAGCATCTATGTTGATTTCATTTTTTCACCTGTCATCAATACAACATTGATGTGCAAGTATCTCTGTAATAATATGTAAAGCCATTTGAGTATAAGTGTGGGAGAAATATAGATGTCCATATCACAGCTCTATTTCTTACTTTTTGAAAACATCTCCAAAACTTTTTCCAAAGTAACTATACAGGTTATACTCCCATCAACAATGAATAAGGATCACCCTTCCCCATATCCATGGCTGTATTTGTATTCTTGATTGTGGTTATTCTAACTGAAGTAAAATAAAAACTTAAAATAATTTTACTCTGCATTTTCTTGATAGAAAAGGATTTTAATGGAGGACATGAAGAAACTATCCTTGAACTTAAGAGAAAATTCTTACTCCTGGCATGATTTCCTTGTACAGAAGGTGCTATGCAGTCTGAAGTAAGAGAAAAGGCACCAATGATCTTATAAAGTACCAGGCCTTGTGGCCACCAATATTTCCTTCCAGGCATGATGTACCCACAAGCGCCTGAATTTTACATGGTGACCAACTACTTTCTGTTTTTTTTTTATTGAAAAGAAAAAAAAAATTCTGCCTCCTCCCAGCCTCCCATTTCCCTCCCCCTCCTCCCGCCCCTCTCCCCCTCCCCCACTTTTCTCCTCCTCCCTCTCCAGTCCAAAGAGCAGTCAGGGTTCCCTGCCCCATGGAAAATCCAAGGTCCTCCCCGCTCCATCCAGGTCTAGGAAGGTGAACATCCAAACTGGCTAGGCTCCCACAAAGCCAGAACATGAAGTAGGAACAAAACCCAGTGCCATTGTCCTTGGCTTCTCATAAGCCCTCATTGTCCGCCATGTTCAGAGAGTCCGGTTTTAACCCTTGCTTTTTCAGTCACAGACCAGCTGGCCTTGGTGAGCTCCCAATAGATCAGCCACACTGTCTCAGTGGTTGGGTGCACCCCTCATGGTCCTGACATCCTTACTCATGTTCTCCCTCCTTCTGCTCCTCATTGGGACCTTGGGAGCTCAATCCAGTGCTCCAGTGTGGGTCTCTGTTTTATCTCCATCCATCACCAGATGAAGGTTCTACGGTGATATGCAAGATATTCGTCAGTATTGCTATAGGATAGGGTCATTTCAGGTTCCCTATCCTTAGCTGCCCAAGGAACTAACTGGGGACATTGCCTTGGGCTCCTGGGAGCCACTCTAGGTTCAAGACTCTTGCCAACACTAAGGTGGCTCCCTTAACTAAGATATGTGCTTCCCTGTTCCCCTATCCAACCTTCCTTTATCCCAATCATCCCGTTTCCCCAGGTTCCCCCCTCCTCTGCTTCTCACTTTTCTCTCCCCCTCTCCCCTTACCCCCATCCCGCCCCACCCCCAAGATCCCAGTTTTTTGCCCGGCAATCTTGTCTACTTCCCATAGCCAAGAGGATACTTATATGTTTTTCCTTGGGTTCAGCATCTTATTTAGCTTCTTTAGGTTCACCAATTATATACTCCGTGACCATTATTTATGGCTAGAAACCAATTATGAGTGAGTACATCCTATGTTCATCTTTTTGGGTCTGGGTTACCTCACTCAGGATAGTGTTTTCTATTCCCATCCATTTGCATGCAAAATTCGAGAAGTCATTGTTTTTTACCGCAGCGTAGTACTCTAATGTGTATATATTCCAAACTTTCTTCAGCCAGTCTTCAATTGAAGGCCATCTAGGTTGTTTCCAGGTTCTGGCTAATACAAATAATACTGCTATGAACACAGTTGAACAAATGCTTTTGTCATGTGATAGGGCATCTCTTGGGTATATTCGAAGAGTGGTATTGCTGGGTCCAAGGGTAGGTTGATCCCGAATCTTCTGAGAAACTGAAACACTGTTTTCCAAAGTGGTTGCACAAGATTGCATTCCCACCAGCAATGGATGAGGGTACCCCTTCCTCCACAGCCTCTCCAGCAAAGGCTATCATTGGTGTTTTTTATTTTAGCCATTCTGACAGGTGTAAGATGATATCTCAAAGTTGTTTTGATTTGAAATTCCCTGATCGCTAAGGAGGTTGAGCATGACCTTAAGTGTCTTTTGGCCATTTGAAATTCTTCTGTTGAGAATTCTCTGTTCACATCAGTGCCCAATTTTTTATTCGGGTTAATTAGTATTTTCAAGTCTAGTTTCTTGAGTTCTCTATAAATTTTTGAGATCAGACCTTTGTCTCTTGCAGGGTTGGTGAAGATCTTCTCCCAGTCAGTAGGTTGCCTTTTTTGTCTTAGTGACAGTGTCCTTTGCTTTACAGAAGCTTCTCAGTTTTAGTAGGTCCCATTTTTTAAATGTTGCTCTTAATGTCTGTTCTGCTGGGGTTATACATAGGAAGCGATCTCCTGTGCCCATCTGTTGTAGGGTACTTCCCACTTTCTCTTCTATCAGGTTCAGTGTGTTCGGACTGATACTGAGGTCTTTGATCCATTTGGACTTGAGTTTTGTGCAAGGTGATAGATATGGGTCTATTTTCATTCTTCTACAGGTTGATATCCAGTTGTGCCAGCACCATTTGTTGAAGATGCTTTCATTCCTCCATTGTATACTTTTAGCTCCTTTATCGAAAATGAGGTAATCATAGGTTTGTGGGTTAAAATTTGGGTCTTCTATGCGATTCCATTGATCGACTTCTCTGTTTTTATGCCAGTACCACACTGTTTTCATTACTGTAGCTCTGTAATAGAGTTTGAAGTCGGGGATTGTAATGCCTCCAGAAGTTCCTTTATTGTATAGGATTGTTTTGCCTATCCTGGGTTTTTTGTTTTTCCATGTAAAGTTGATTATTGTCCCCTCAAGATCTGTGAAGAATTTTGCTGGGATCTTGATAGGGATTGCATTGAATCTATAAATTGCCTTTGGTGGAATTGCCGTTTTTACTATGTTGATCCTCCAATCCAAGAGCAAGGGAGGTCCTTCCAATTTCTGGTATCCTCTTCAATTTCTTTCTTCAATGCCTTAAAGTTCTTGTCAAATAGATCTTTCAGTTCCTTGGTTAGAGTTACCCCAAGATATTTTATGCTGTTTGTGGCTATCGTGAAAGGTAAAGCTTCTCTGGTTTCCCTCTCTGCTTCCATATCCTTTGTGTATAAGAGGGCGACTGACTTTTTGGAGTTGATCTTGTATCCTGCCACATTACTAAAGGTGTTTATCAGCTGTAGGAGTTCTTTGGTGGAGTTTTTGGGGTCACTTATGTACGCTATTATATCATCTGCAAATAACGAAAGTTTAACTTCTTCTTTTCCAATTCGAATCCCCTTGATTCCCTTATGTTGTCTTACTGCTATTTCTAGAACTTCAAGCACTATATTGAAGAGGTATGGTGAGAGAGGACAGCCTTGTCGTGTTCCTGATTTTAGTGGGATGGCTTTGAGTTTCTCTCCATTTAATTTGATGTTAGCTGTCAGCTTGCTGTATATAGCTTTTATTATATTTAGGTATGACCCTTGTATCCCTAATCTCTCCAAGACTTTTATCATAAAGGGATGTTGAATTTTGTCAAATGCTTTTTCAGCATCTAATGAAATGATAATATGTTTTTTATTTCTTTCAGTTTATTTATATGATGGATTACATTGATAGATTTTCGTATGTTGAACCAGCCCTGCATCTCTGGGATGAAGCCTACTTTATCATAATGGATAATTTTTCTAATGTGTTCTTGGATTCGGTTTGCCAGTATTTTGTTGAGGATTTTTGCGTTGATGTTCATGAGTGAGATTGGCCTGTAATTCTCTTTCCTGGTAGAGTCTTTGTGTGGTTTTGGTGTCAGAGTAAATGTAGCTTCATAAAAGGAATTTGGTAATGACTCTTCTGTTTCTATATTGTGAAATACATTAAGGAGTATAGGTATTAGGTCTTCTTGGAAGTTCTGGTAGAATTCCGCATTGAAGCCATCTGGTCCTGGGCTCTTTGTGGTAGGGAGGTTTTTGATAATAGCTTCTAATTCATCGCCACTAACAGGTCTATTTAGATTGTTCACCTGGTCCTGGTTTAACTTTGGTATATGGAATTTATCTAAAAAAGTGTCCATTTCTTTTACATTTTCCAGTTTTGTGGCATACAGGCTTTTGTAGTAAGATCTAATGATTCTCTGAATTTCCTCTGTGTCTGTGGTTATGTCCCCCTTTTCATTTCTGATCTTATTAATTTGCATATTCTCTCTTTGCCGTTTGATATGTTTGGATACGGGTTTATCAATCTTGTAGATTTTCTCCAGGAACCAGCTTTTTGTTTCGTTGATTCTTTGGATTGCTTTATGTGTTTCTATTTTGTTGATTTCAGCCCTCAGTTTGATTATTTCCAGTCTTTTACTTTTCCTAGGTGTGTCGGCTTCTCATATTTCTAGAGCTTTCCGGTGGGCTGTTAAGTCTCCAATGTGTGCTTTCTCTGTTTTCTTTAAGTGGGCACTTAGTGCTATGAACTTTCCTCTCAGGACTGCTTTCATAGTGTCCCATAAGTTTGAGTATCTTGTTTCTTTATTTTCATTGCATTCCAGGAAGACTTTAATTTCTTTCTTTATTTCTTCCTTGATCCAGGTGTGGGTCAGTAGTTGACTGTTCAGTTTTCATGAGTTTGTAGGCTTTCTGGGGGTAAAAATTGTTGTTGAATTCTAACTTTAATCCATGGTGATATGATAAGACACATGTGGTTACTAATATTTTTTTGTAACTGTGGATGTTTGCTTTGTTACCGAGTAAGTGGTCAGTTTTTTGAGTACGTTCCATGAGCTGCAGAGAAGAACGTATATTCTTTCCTATTTGGGTGGAATATTCTTTAGATGTCTGTTAAGTCCAATTGATTCATTACCTTCATTAATTCTCTAATTTCTCTGTTAGGTTTATGTCTGATTGACCTGTCCATTGGTGAGAAAGGAATGTTGAAGTCTCCCACTATTAGTGTGTGCGGTTTGATGGCTGCCTTGTGTTTTAGTAATGTTTCTTTTACGTACATGGGTGCTTTTATATTAAGGGCATAGATATTCAGGATTGAGACTTCATCCTGATGAATTGTTCCTTTTATGAGTATAAAATGTCCCTCTCCATCTCTTCTGATTGATTCAAGTTTGAAGTCAACTATGTTAGAAATTAGTATGGCCACACGTGCTTGTTTCTTAGGTCCATTTGCTTGATAAGACTTTTCCCAGCCCTTTACTCTGAGTGCCTTTCTTTGTGGTTGAGGTGTGTTTCTTTTAAAGAGCAGAATGTGGGACCCTGTTTTCTTATC
Source organism: Neodon shergylaensis (assembly GCA_025134845.1). Taxonomy (NCBI): domain Eukaryota; kingdom Metazoa; phylum Chordata; class Mammalia; order Rodentia; family Cricetidae; genus Neodon; species Neodon shergylaensis. The sequence goes on from JABTXL010009188.1 coordinate 1,111,455, forward strand.
CAATCTCTTAGCCTGTGCCTTTTTATAGGTGAGTTGAGTCCATTGACATTAAGTGATATTAATGATCAATGGTTGTTAACTCCGGTCACTTTTTTAGTAGTAGAGTTTGTGTTTTTCCCTTCTTTGAGTTGCTCTGGTGAAGGGTCTCTAGATGTCTGAGTTATTGTGGTCATTGTTGGACTCCTTGGTTAGTAATTTTCCTTCTATTACTTTCTGTAAGGCTGGATTTGTGGCTACGTATTGTTTAAATTTGTTTTTATCCTGGAAAATTTTGTTTTTCCATTTATAGTGAACGAAAGCTTGGCTGGGTATAGTAGTCTGGGCTTGCATCCATGGTCTCTTAGTTTTTGCAGTACATCTATCAAGGACCTTCTGGCTTTCATGGTATCCATAGAGAAGTCAGGTGTATGTCTGATAGGTTTGCCTTTATAAGTAACTTGTCCTTTTTCCTTTGCGGCTCTTAATATTCTTTCTTTATTCTGTATGCTTTGTGTTTTGATTATTGTGGTGAGGATTTTTTTTTGATCCAGCCTATTCGGTGTTCTGTATGCTTCTTGATCCTTCATAGGTACATCCTTCTTTAGTTTGGGAAAGTTTTCTTCTATAATTTTATTAAATATATTTTCTGGACCGTTGAGTTGCACTTCTTTTCCTTCTTCTACTCCAATTATTCTTAGGTTTGGTCTTTTTATTGTGTCCCAGATTTCCTGAATGTTTTGTGATGAGAGTTTGTTGTACTTACTGTTTTCTTTGATCAGTGCGTTTATTTTCTCTCTGTTATCTTCAGAATCTGAGATTCTTTTTTTCTATCTCTTGTATTCTGCTGGTTATGCTTGTTTCTGTTGTCTCTATTAGTTTACCCAGATTTTCCATGTCCAGCCGAACCTCTGTTTGTCTTTTCTTCTTTGCATCCATTTCAGTTTTCAAGTCTTGAACTGTTTCCATTATCTGTTTGATTGTTTTTCCTTGGTTTCCTAGGATATCATTCCCTGATTTATTCAATTCTTCAAACTTTCTGTTATATTTCTCATCCATTTCTGTAAGGGCATTTTTTACATGCTGTTTAAGGGCATCTATCACTTTCATAAAGTCAAATTTTTCTGCTTCTTCTTGATTAAGGTGTTCCTGTCCTCCTGTTTTGAGGTCGCTGGGTTCTGGTGGTTTCATGTTGTTCTTCAGATTGTTGGGTGAATTCTTGCATTGGCGCCTGCCCATCTCTTCCTCCAAATGCTCCCCTATGGATCTTCTTTTAAGGATCAGGTCTCCTTGCCCACTGATGTACCTTCCCAGTGATGTCACTCCCCACTGATGGCTCTCCTAGTGTCTAGATCAGATCTCTGTGCTGCTTGGGTAGCTCATAAACAAAGGGTCTACCTTGCTTGCTGCAGGCAGGGTATTGAGACAAAGGAACTACCGCCTTCCCGGCTGCCCTCCCAATTCGGATTCAGTCCCAGCGCCCGAACAGGCTGAACTGGGAGATGTTATGTGGCCAAAGAAGGGAGAGAGGCAGACCAGGGGGGGTTCTGGATGCAAGCTTGGTGGGATAGGAAGAGAGAGGGGGTATCGGGCAGTATAGCCCCTGCAGGATGACCAGGAAGTGTAGGAGGGATGAGAAACGTCTGAGTTCCCTCTTCCGGGCTGCTGCCGCGGTCAGAAACTCACTCAGCCCAATGATGTCTCTCCTGGTGCCCAGATCGGGTCTCCGTGCTGCTTGGGTTGCTCGTAAACAAAGGGCCAACCTTGCTTGCTACAGGCAGGCTATTGAGACAAAGGAACTACCACCCTCCCGGTTGCCCTCCTAATTCGGAATTGGCCCCAGCGCCCGAACAGGCTGAGCTGGGAGATGTTATGAGGCCAAAGAGGGGAAGGAAGCAGATGGGGGGGGTTCTGAATGCAAGCTGGGTGGGATAGGAAGAGAGAGGAGATATCAGGCAGTATAGCCCCTGCAGGACGACCAGGAAGTGTAGGAGGGATGAAAAATGTCTGAGTACCCTGTCCCGGGCTGCTGCTGCAGTCAGAAACTCACTCACCCCAGTTGGTATCCACCTTTAATTACAAAACTTGGGAGACAGAGGCAGGCAGACCTCGGTAAATTAAAGGTGTGGTGGCACACACCTTTAATCCTAGCACTTGGGAGGCATAGGCAGGTGGATCTCCGTGAGTTCAAGGAAAACCTAGTATACAGAGGGAGTTCCAGGACAGTCAAAGATATACAGAGAACCTGTCTCAAAAAGCCAAAAGTTAAAAGTAAAAATAAAAGTAATAGAGAATAAAATAAAGCCATGTAAAGATAAAAAAAATAGAGAGTCTGGATACTGTATGTTATTATGTTCTCTTTGAATTGTTTGAATGCTGAGGAAAGAGCAACAGCTGATTAAAGATATTTATTTATAAATGAAGCTGAATTAATTAATCCAAGATAGATATTTTGAAAATACCTTGACTTCAAAATTGAAGTCAAAAAGTATGTTACTTTGGAGAAGAGTATTTGCTTTTGTTTCCACAGAAAATGAGAGGCCTTGGATTCATTTTGTTTTAAGAAAAATCAAATTTGATCAAAGACCAAGCGAGAAATCTCTGATAGTAGCAGATGACCCAGATATCTGAGTTTTACATCCAGAACAGATTCAATTTGCTGCCTGAGATGATCAAGCCACACAGGATACTCCAGTCAAGACATGATCATAACTCTAAATTTTCTTTAGGTCCCCAAAACATTATCAGTGCCCCCAACTATCAGGAAGTAGCCTGGAAAACTATGCCCACCTTTCCAAAATATGGACTATAGATGTTCTTTAAAAATAATAATTAATAATAATAATAATAATAATTAATAATAATAATAATAATAATAATAATAATAATAAATAAAGTGGGGGAACTGTTGTGGGACCATGGTCTTTATTCTGTCAATTATATTTTAAATAAATGCAGATTGGCCACTATCCAGGCAGGAGGTATAGGCAGGACAACCTATAGGCAGGTGGGTTAATGAGAACAGAAAAATTCTGGGAAGAGGATGCAGTTGTGAGCCCACCATAGAAGATGCAAGATATGACTGCCATACTGAAAAAGGTCCCAAGCCATGTGGCTAGCACAGACAAGAATAATGGGCTAATATAAGTTACAAGAGTTAATAAGGAGGCCTCTTGTCTGCGAGGTCCCTGAGCAGCTAGGGGCCTGGATACTGCACCAGAAGACCCATCAGAGGGGTGAGTGAGTTTCTGACCAACGACAGAAGCCCAGGAAACAGAGCACAGACATTTCTCAAGCCCCTATACTTCCTGGTCAGTCTGCAGGGGTGATGCTCCCTAGCTACTGCCTGTCTTTTCTTATCCCATCCCAGCTTGCACCGAGGCTATCTCCTCCTGTCTTCCTCCCTTCTTCAGGGCTATAAGATCCCCCAGCTCAGGCTCTTTGGGTGCTGGGATGGGGTGGTGAGTGCAACCTGGCGGGAGTTCCTTTGTTTCAAAAGCCTGCCTGCACCAAGGTAGGCCTTTTTTATGCGAGGTCCCTGACCAGCTAGGGGCCCAGATATTCCACCAGAAGACCCATCAGAGGGGTGAGTGAGTTCCTGACCTGTGGCAGAAGCCCAGGAGATAGACCACAGACATTCCTCAACCCCCTATACTTCATTGTCAGTCTGCAGGGGCGACCCTCCCCAGCTATTGCCTCTCTCTTCCTATCCCATCCCAGCTTACACCCAGGCTATTCCTCCCATCTTCCTCACTTCTTTGGGACCATAACATCCCCTGGCTCAGTCTGTTCGGGTGCTGGGACAGGGTGGTGAGCACAACCCAGCGGGAGTTCCTTTGTTTCAATAGCCTGCCTGCAGCAAGGTAGGCCTTTTGTCTGCAAGGTCCATGGCCAGCAAGGGGTCCTGATACTGTACCAGAAGATCCATCGGGGAACCTTTGGAGGAAGAGATGGGGGGTGCCAACGCAAGAATACCTCCAACAATCTGAAAATCAACATGAAAACACCAGATCCCAGTGAACCTACAACAGGAGGACTTACACACCCTAATCCAGAAGAAGTAGAAAAAATGACTTTATGAAAGTGATAGAGTCCCTTAAACAACAGATGAAAAACTCCCTTAAAGAAATGGATGAGAAGAATAACAAAAAGTTTGAAGAAATGAGTAAATCTGTAAATAATACCCTAGGAAAACAAGAAAAATTAATCAAATAGATAATGGAAACAGTTCAAGACTTGAAAACTGAAATGGAGGCAATGAAGAAAACACAAACCAAGGGCCAGCTGGATATGGAAAATCTAGGTAAATGAACAGAGACTACAAAAATAAGCATAACCAACAGAATACAAGAGATAGAAGAAAGAATCTCCGAATCTGAAGACACCATAGAGAAAGTAAATGCTCTGATCAAAGACAACAGCAAATCCAACCAATTCTCATCACAAAATATTCAGGACATCTGGGACACAATAAGAAGATGAAACCTAAGAATAATAGGGGTAGAAGAAGGAGAAGAATTACAGCTCAAAGACCCAGAAAAGATATTCAACAAAATCATAGAAGAAAACTATCCCAACCTAAAGAAAGAAATTCATATGAAGGTTCAAGAAGCATACAGAACACCGAATAGACTGGATCAAAAAAAATTCCCTTGCCATATAATAATCAAAACACAAAACACACAGAATAAAGGAAGAATATTAAGAGCTGAAAAGGAAAAAGGTCAAGTAACTTATGAAAGTAAACCTATCAGCATTACGCATGACTTCTCTATGGAAACAATGAAAGCCAGAAGATCCTGGATAGAGATACTGCGGAAAGTAAGAGAACATGGATGCAAGCCCAGACTACTATACCCAGACAAGCTTTTGTTCACTATAAATGGAGAAAACAAAATATTCAAGGATAAAAACAAATTTAAACAATACATAACCACAAACCAGTTGTACAGAAAGTAATAGAAGGAAAATCACAACCCAGGGATTCCAACATGGCCAACACTGCCTACAATAACTCAGAAATCCAGCAACCCTTCACCAGCAATACTCAAAGAAGGGAAACACACAAACTCTAGTACCAAAAGAATAATAATAACCAGAGACAAATACCTATGGTCAATAATATCACTTAATATCAATGGACTCAATTTACCAATAAAAAGGCATGGGCTAAGAGATTGGGTACGAAAACAGAATCCCACATTCTGCTCTTTACAAGAAACACACCTCAACCACAAATATAGAGATCTACTCAGAGTAAAGGGTTGGGAAAAAGGTTTTCAAGCAAACAGACCTAAGAAACAAGCAGGGTGTGGCCATACTAATTTCTAACAAAATTGACTTCAAACTAAAATCAATCAGAAGAGATAGAGATGGACATTTTATACTCATAACAGGAACAGTTCAGCAGGATGATATCTAAATCCTGAATATCTATGCCCCTAATATAAAAGCACACACTTATGTAAAAGAAACACTACTAGAACTCACGGCAGACATCAAACCACACACACTATTCGTAGGAGACTTCAACACTCCTCTCTCACCAATGGAAAGGTAAATAAGATAGAAAACTAACAGAGAAATAAGGGACTTAATGGAGATAATGAATCAAATGGACTTAACAGACATCTATAGAACATTCCACCCAAATAGGAAAGAATATACCTTATTTTCTGCAGCTCATGGAACCTTCTTGAAAATTGACCACATACTTGGTAACAAAGCAAACTTCCACAAATACAAAAGTATTAGTAATCAGCTGTGTTTTATCAGATCATCATGGATTAAAGTTAGAATTCAACAACAATGCTACCCCCAGAAAGCCTATAAACTCATGGAAACTGAACAGTCAATTACTGAAACACCCCTGGGTTGAGGAAGAAATAAAGAAAGAAATTAAAGTCTTTCTTGAATTCAATGAAAATAAAGACTCACCATACTCAAACTGATGGGACACTATGAAAGCAGTGCTAAGAGGAAAGTTCATAGCACTAAGTGCCCACTTAAAGAAAATGGAGGAAGCACACATTAAAGACTTAAGAGCACAAATGAAAGCTCTAGAAAAAAAGAAGCAGACTCACCCAGGAGGAGTAGAAGACTGGAAATAATCAAACTGAGGGCTGAAATCAACAAAATAGAAACACAGAAAACAATCCAAAGAATCAATGAAACAAAAAGCTAGTTCTTGGAGAAAATCAACAAGATTGATAAACCCCTATCCAAACTAATCAAATGGCAGAGAGAAAACACACAAATTAATAAGATCAGAAATGAAAAAAGGGACATAACCACAGACACAGAGGAAATTCAGAGAATCATTAAATCTTACTACAAAAGCTTGTATGCCACAAAATTGGAAAATGTAAAAGAAATGGACACTTTTTTAGATAACTACCATACACCAAAGTTAAACCGAGACCAGGTGAACAATCTAAATAGACCTGTTAGTAACAAAGAATTAGAAGCTGTTATCAAAAACATCCCTGATGGTTTCAATGCAGAATTCTACCAGAACTTCCAAAAAGAGCTAATACCTATACTCCTTAATGTATTTCACAATACAGAAACAGAAGAGTCATTGCCAAATTCTTTTTATGAAGCTACAGTTACCCTGATACAAAAACCACACAGAGACTCAACCAAGAAAGAGAATTACAATCCAATCTCACTCATGAACATCGACACAAAAATTCTCAATAAAATACTGGAAAACCGAATCCAAGAACACATTAGAAAAATTATCCATTATGATCAAGTGATGCAGGGGTGGTTCAACATACGAAAATCTATCAATGTAATCCATCATACAAATAAACTGAAAGAAAAAATATATATATGATCATTTCATTAGATGCTGAAAAAGCATTTGACAAAATTCAACATCCATTTTTGCTAAATGTCTTGGAGAGATTAGGGATACAACGGTCATACCTAAATATAATAAAACCTATTAACAGCAAGCCGACAGCTAACATCAAATTACATGGAGAGAAACTCAAAGCCATCCCACTAAAATCAGGAATACGACAAGGCTATCCACTCTCTCCATCCATTTTTAATATAGTGCTTGAAGTTCTAGCTTGGCAAAAGACAACATAAGGGGATCAAGGGGATTCAAATTGGAAAAGAAGAAGTAAAACTTTCGTTATTTGCAGATGATATGATAGTGTACATAAGCAATCCCAAAAACTCCACCAAAGAACTCCTACGGCTGATAAACACCTTTAGTAATGTGGCAGGATACAAAAAACAGTTGCCGTCCTATACACAAAGGATAAAGAAGCAGAGAGTGAAATCAGAGAAGCATTATCTTTCACGATAGCCACAAATAGCATAAAATATCTTGGGTTAATTCTAACCAAAGAAGTGAAAGATCTATTTGACAAAAACTTTAAGTCTTTGTAGAAAGAAATTGAAGAGGACACCAGAAAACAGATGGATCTCCCTCGCTCTTGGATTGGGAGGATCAACATAGTAAAAATGGAATTCTACCAAAAGCAGTCTATAGATTCAATGCAATCCCCATCAAAACACCATCAAAGTTCTTCACAGACCTTGAGAGAACAATAGTCAAATTAATATGGAAAAACAAAAAACCCAGGATAGCCAAAACAATCTTATACAATAAAGGAACGTCTGGAGGCATTACCATCCACGACTTCAAACTCTATTACAGAGCTACAGTATTGAAAACAGCTTGGTATTGGCATAAAAACAGAGAAGTCGACCAATGGAATCAAATGGAAGACCCAGATATTAACCCACAAACCTATGAACACCTGATTTTCAATAAAGGAGCTAAAAGTATACATTGGAAGAAAGAAAGCATCTTCAACAAATGGTGCTGGCATAACTGGATGGCAACCTGTAGAAGTATGAAAATCGTTCCATATCTATCACCATGCACAAAACTCAAGTCCAAATGTATTAAAGATCTCACTATCAATCTGAACACGCTTAACCTGATAGAAGAGAAAGCTGGAAGTACTCTACAACACATGGGCACCAGAGACCACTTCCTACATATTACCCCAGCACCACAGACATTAAGAGCAACATTGAATAAATGGGACCTCCTGAACCTAAGAAGCTTCTGTAAAGCAAAGGACACTGTCACTAAGACAAAAAGGCAACCTACTGATTGGAAGAAGATCTTCACCAACCCCACAACAAACAAAGGTCTGAACTCAAGAAAGTATACTTTAAAGAACTCAAGAAACTAGACTTTAAAATGCTAATTAACTCAATTAAAAATGGGGCACTGAACTGAATAGAGAATTCTCAACAGAAGAAGTTCAAATAGCCAAAAGATACTTAAGGTCATTCTCAACCTCCTTAGCCTTCAGGGAAATGCAAATCAAAATAACTTTGAGATACCATCTTATACCTGTCAGAATGGCTAAAATCAAAAACACCAATGATAGCTTTTGCTGGAGAGGATGTGAACTAAGGGGAACACTCATCCATTGCTGGTGGGAATGCAAACTTGTGCAACCACTTTGGAAATCAGTGTGGTGGTTTCTCAGGAAATTCGGGATCAACCTACCTCAGGATCCAGCAATACCACTCTTGGGAATATACCCAAGAGATGCCCAATCATACTACAAAAGCATTTGTTCAACTATGTTCATAGCAGTATTATTTGTAATAGCCAGAACCCGGAAACAACCTAGATTTCCTTCAATGGAAAAATGGATTAAAAAAAGTGTGGAATATATACATATTAAGTACTACTCAGCGGAAAAAAAACAATGACATCTTGAATTTTGCATGCAAATGAATGGAAATAGAAAACACTATCCTGAGTGAGTTAACCCAGACCCCAAAAGTTGAATATGGTATGTACTCACTCATAAGTGGTTTCTAACCATGAATAAAGTACATTGAGCCTATAATTCTTGATCCCAGAGAAGTTAAATAAGAAGGTGAACCCAAGGAAAAACATATAGTTATCCTCCTGGATATTGGAAGTAGATAAGATTGCCAGGCAAAAATTGGGATCTTGGGGGTAGGAATGGGAGTCAGGTAAGGTGAGATGGGGACAAAAAAGTGAGAAGAGGAGGATGGGAAGAGCTTGGGGGAATGGGATGGTTAGGATGGAGGAAGGGTAGATATGGGAGCAGGGAAGTTTATATATTTATTAAGGGAGCCATTTTAGGGTTGGCAAGAGACTTGACTTTAGAGGGGTCCCCGGGTGTCCATGGAGAGATCCTCAGCTAGTTCCTTGGGCAGCTGAGGACAGTGAGCCTGAAAGGCCTGATTCTATAGCCATACTGATGAATATCTTGCATATCACCATAGAACCTTCCTCTAGCGATGGATGGAGATAGAGACAGAGACCCACATTGGATCACCAGATTCAGCTCCCAAGGCCCAAATGAGGTAGCATTAGGAGAGAGAACATGAGCAACGAAGTCAGGACTGGGAGGGGTGTGCCCACCCACTGAGACAGTGGGGCTGATCCAATGGGAGCTCACCAAGGCCAGCTGGACAGGGTCTGAAAAAGCATGGGATCAAACCGAACTCTCTGAACATGGTGAACAATGAGGGCTGACTGAGAAGTCAAGGACAATGGCACTGGGTTTTGATCCTACTGCATGTACTGGCTTTATGGGAGCCTACTCTGTTTGGATATGTACCTGCCTAGATTTGGATGGAGCGGGAGGACCTTGGCCTTCCCACAGGGCAGGAAACCCTGACTTTTCTTTGGCCTGGAGAGGTGGGGGGAGGGGGAGGGAAATGGGAGGTGGTGAGGAGGCAGAAATTTTTAATAATAAAAAAAGAGTTAATAAGAAGCCTGAGCTAATATAGTTAATGTAGACCTTTGTGATTTTCTTTGGAAATTAACGATTAAAGAAACTGGGCAGGAGAGAAAACCTCAGACAACAACTTAGTGTTCAGTGCAGTTCTACCTTTAAATGGATTTGTGTGACCACTCTTCCATATAATAAAACAGGATATGATTGGAGTCATATCAGGCACATTTATAGGGGAGTTGGCATAACTCTGCTTTATTTATGGACATATATTTCTCCCTTCACCACAAAATTTCTGAAATGCTCACTCTGTGCACAAAATATGGCTGTCACTGCTTCCTTCATTGTCTAAGGTGATATTAAGTAGATGTTTCAAAAATGAATAGTGAACCGCACCTCAGTTGATTTCCAGATCTCCACGAAACCCAATCTTTGCTTTGGTGTTGTTCGATAAAGCTGTAACAGTGAACACTGAAGATAAAGTGAGATGATAGACAAGCAGAATTGATGATGTTCACAAGTACTCAACCATTCAAAACCCCAAACACACCGTAGAACAAAGGAGACCACCAGGTTGATATCCAATGACCTGTGAGAGGGAATAATGTATCAGTATGCTTTTATGTTCTGTAAAGGTTTGAGACTGTGTGGCAGGCTTCTGAGACTGGGAAGGAAGTAAATTTGGGACCAGGGGATAATGCATTATCTTAGAACCCACCTCAGTTAACATGTACATACATTGATTTGATTAATGATTATTGTGAAAAGTAATTTAATCATACTTGACCTACTTACAGGAATTATATTCCTACATAGTGCATTTTGACTCATATCTAACAGTCTAAGAGACTGAAACTTCTGCAGGAATACACAACCAGAGTTAACTGTAAAACTGTAGTCATGTAACATTTAAGACTCCGAAGGAATTTTGTTTTCCCAGAAGTTATTATTTGGACTTTACTACTCAGTTTTTTAAACACTACCTTTAAAATGTCACATTCTCTTAGAATCCAGAGATGGATTTTTTTTTAATCAAACTTCATAATCAGAGTTTTCACTTTTTATTATTTTATTAATGAAGAAACCTTTCAATGAATGTGTTCATTGGTGAAAAGATTGTGAAGGTATGGTGTACGCTAAATCAGCATCCCTTCATTCACAGATATAATTTTCAAAAGTTCTTACAAAAATGTAAGAGACAAAACAGCATTCAGAATGATTGTTTCTGTGAATGTCTTGTCAGTCTTGGGGCAGCTTCCTTCTCTTCCATGGTTATTGACACACTCAGGATGTGGTTGCAACACTGTGTCTTGCACAGTAATAGACCGCAGAGTCTTCAGATGTCAGGCTGCTGAGCTCCATGTAGGCTGTGCTGGAGGATGTGTCTGCAGTCAGTTTGGCCTTGTCCTGGAACTTCTGTGCATAGCCAGTATCACCATTACTAGGATTAATAGCTCCAATAAACTCCAGGCCCTGTCCAGGACTCTGCTTCACCCAGCTAATATAGTAGCTAGTGAATGTGTAGCCTGAAGCCTTGCATGACAACTTTATTGAGGTCCCGGGTTTTCCCAGTTCAGGCCCTGACTGATGCAGCTGTACTTGGGAGTGGACACCTGTGAAGAAAAAGACAGAGTAGATTGTCAGAGACATTGTCACCTCAGTCCCAATGTTCTCCTCAGGTATGGAATTAGAAATCCCTTACCTGTAGTTACTGACACAAGAACAAGAATGATACAACTCCATCCCATGGTGTGGGCCTTGTGTGCTCAGTGACTGTGGAGAAGACACTGATCATTTGTTGTTGTCAGGTTTGGACATTCCTGTATTTACCATAATGGACTCAGGTAATTTGCATATTCAAGAACAGGGAACTTTTTAAATAAGCACCTAGTCCTGTTTGAGAATGTGGTGGAGGACACTTGAATCAAGCAACAGGATGGTGAAGTTCAAGTTCTTATCCTGTCTGAGGAAATGCATCTCATACCATTCCCTCAGCTCTGCAAATGCTGTGGGTGTAAGAACAGGACCTAAGCTCTCAATAGATTTCGGGCCTGAGGTAGTTTCTACACTTTGTGACAAGGTTGTCATATTGACTTAGAGATGGTGGTTGTGATGATAATGGTGGAAACTGGAAATTTCAAATCTTTCTAAATTTTGAGAAATTATAGCCTAATTTCAGATATATATAATTAATATTTGCATACCAGAAGAATTCATACAAAAACTGACTGAAATGACCTAAAGAAACATACCTCAGAAATATTTGTACACTAATGTTTAATGCAGCACTATCTACCACAACTTATGGAAATAAACTTCATGTCTGTCAGCAGAAGATTGCACCAAGAAGACATGGCTATATGTGTGACACAACAGGAATTGGTCATCTAAAAGAATGAAGAACTTATATCACCTTTAGGAAAATCAATATAACTGGAAATAACTTCACTAATTAAAATTATGTCTGAAATACAGATATAATATGAAACTCTAAGTAGTTTTTCTATATTGAATAAGTACACAGAACTATTTATGCAAGTAACCATCAACTTAGAAATGAAACTCTCTAGCAGAATATAGCAAAAACAGGAATACCAAGAAAATGAGTGGTAGGAGTTATGGGGGTAATATGTACAGTGTGAAATGTACAGGTATGAAAATTCTAAACATATACAAAATTGTTACTTCTATTTAAAAATAATTATGCTTATACTGTAAAATTTTTATTCATGTATAAATTATATTGTGATCATGTCTATCCCCAAATATGTTCCTCTGACTTCTTTGGTACCTTCCAAAAATATCTCTCTTTTGTTTCACAATAGCTCAGTTAAGTCCAAACTGTGCTATCTATATATACGTAGGTGTATCATTCCGTAGTAAAGAAGGTGACGAAGGAGCCTCTAGAGACCATCTCAAAAATTATTATACGTTTTTCATCAGTTATCCAATACCAATAGATCCAAAGCTTGGTGCTAGCCCAAGAAGAACCCCTTCCCATCATGCTGCAGTATTTCTTTAAATTTTTAACACTTTTCTCAGAAAGTACATCCTAATCAAAATTTCTCCTTACTCTTTTCTCTCACCCATACTTCTTCTCTCCCCCAGATATATTGTGCTCTGTCTTTCCCCCAGAAAATTGCAGCTGTTCCAGGAATGTCCATAAAATATGGCATGCCAAGCTAAAATAAGACCAGGCAAATACAATACCATCAGCCCGGATGAATCAACCCAGTAGAAAGAAAAGTGTCTAACAAGGTGGGCAAAGAATCAGGCAGACCCCACTTCCAGTGTTAGTAATACCAAAAGCATGACAAGCTATTCAGCCGTAACAGATATGATGAGGACCTAAGGCAGCCCTACAGGATCTCTGATTTCCATGAACCCACACGAGTCCTCATTAGTTGATTATGTGCACAGTGATCTCATGGTCTCTATGGGCCCTCTGGTTTTTACAATACTTCCTCCCACACCTTAGTAGGATATTATGAATTCCACCTAATATTTGGCTCTAGGACTGTGTGTCTGCTCCTATCAATTGCTGGAGTAGTCTCCTTGGTCTCAGTTATGAAGATTCTTCTAGGATCCAGTCCCAGAACACTCTCTGGGCAGGACTACTTAACTCTAGGTCAATGGTTTTGTGGTATTCTATTTAGAAAAACTGGTACCATGGAAAATTTATGCAGTCTATAAAGCTAATTTTATCAAAGACTCATAGTAATGGGAGACACAGAGCCTGAACTGGCCACTTTTTATTATTTTTTAAGCTTTTCCATTGTATTCAGTAATAAAACAAGGCACAAATAAACCAAGATGCCTGTAAGAATCTTGGGGGACAGCTTATGAAATTCAATTCTCATTTCTACCAAGTAGATATAAAGCAATTTAAAACATATTGCTAAGCTTACAAGTTGACATCTTTATTACTCAGTTACTTCACAGACTCTCATGTTGTAAAGATGACTTGCTAGATTTGTTGAGATCATGAGCTGGTAACTGGAGATGCTAAAAGTTCATATGTATAGTAGCTATGTCAGGACCTGAAGACAACATTTCATTGATACCCACCACATATTCTGGTTCTTAAATTTGATCCCATCTTTTTTGTAAAGGTCCTTCAGTTTTGGGTGCAAAGTGGATACAGTGGCTCATCTTAGGATGAGTACTCAGTCTTCCATTCTTAGCACTTTGACCAGGTATGAATGTTTACATTAATTATTACCCACTGCACAGAGAAATTCTTGTGATCATGGCTGAGAGCATGGTTGTAAAAATAAATATTTATATTGCAATTTGACAACATGACTATTAGAAATGAAACTTGGGTAGGGTCTACTGGGGCCTATGTTACCCCAAGCCATAGGCTTTTGAACATGTTTACCTGGGATGAATAATTACAATGAATTACTCAAAGAATATAATTAGAATAAAGTTGATCATCACATAACTCCCAGGCACTAGTGGCTATATCTTACTGGAAAGCTGCTATTGAATAGTACAAGATTCGGTACTTTATATGATCATTGATGTCCTTTCTTCCCATGTAGATGGAATAACACCTTCCTACATTAGGAAAGGAAGCTGAAGAGAGAATTTCCCATTCAATTTTTGGTTGATTTTTCTAGGGCATACAGTGATACAGTCCTTATTTCACAGTGAAATGCAGTTCATAACAACTTTAACATTCTACTTTTACCTCAGAATGACTATGAACAAGAAAATAAATGACAACCAATGCATACTTGGTTGTGGAGAAAGGGTGATGTACTGTTGATGACAATGTACACTAGTTTTCTGACTCTGGAAATTTCATCAAAAATAATAAATAAAAATATTCTGTGCTCTAGCTTTATCCCTCCAAATATATACTCAAGAGACTCTACATCTTACTGTAAAGACTCTTGCACATCAATATTTATTGTTACTCTATTCACAACAGACAAGAAATTGAACCAACCTAGATTTCCACCAAAGGATAAATAGATAATGAAAGTTGGGGCACATAAACAATGGGATATTACTCAGTAGTAAAACAAGAATCATGAACTGTATAAGTGAGTGGTTGAAACTGGAATGAATATGCTGAATGAGGTCACCCATGTCCATGAATACAAATGCTTCATGTTCCCTCATCTATGTGAATCCAGGATTTGAATACTTGTTTTGTGTGTTTAATTTTTAAAATCCCAATGACTAGAAATGTGTCATTAGGGCCTGAGGTGTTAATGAAGAAGTGTAATAGAACAGGGACAAAAGAAAACCAGAGGGGAATGCTGGGGAAAGAAAGTCTCAAGCATGAAGTGCCTCTTGGGGATTAAAAAATCAGGAATTGGTGTAAGGCAAACCAAAATTAGGGGTGATAAGAAAGCTATGTGTAAATATAGGATCTTGCAGCAGAAGTAAAAAATAAAGATGTAGACAATACGGAGTGTGTCTTGCATGACAAAATGAAGTTAGATTGCTTACAGTTAAAGTGTACTATGGAATAAAGAGAACTATAAATTACCTTTGTTGTTTCTATAACAGAACACGGTGAAATAATAAACAGTACATAATTGCCTTGTTCTAAATTTGCAGTTTTCTTTAGTTGAAAATATTTTTATGTTAAGATAATAACCTGATGAGAGAGCATTTACATAAAAACCAATGAAGTAAAAAAACTGTAGACAAACCTTATTATATGTAGATGAGACTTATTGTTAAGCTGTTATTGCTATTTCCAATGTCTGTTCTCATCTCAATCTATGATTATCTGGGTTATTGCAGAAACCTGAGTAGACAGTAAAAGGATGAATTGAATTTTATTTTAACCTGTGAGCCTTTCAATAGAGGTACCTTCCTGGGTGATTTCTAAATACATGAGTTATTAATTTATCATCTCACTGCAAAATTAGAATAACTCTCTATAAGTTAATGGTCAGAGAGGCCCAACAGGTATAAAATCAGTATGAGGTATTGAAATTGTCCTTAGTTGACCCCAATAACTCAATAGTTAGACTGGTAACAATTAAAAACTCAATAGATTGTAGGAGCCAGTGTACATTGGGTGTCCTAAGGAAAATATCTTAGAGACATAACAGGACTGAAGCATATGTGAACCTACAGAATTTATGAAAGCCTGCACAATCCCTGCAAAGATTCGATCCATATGTTTCCAGTGATGAGAGAGGGACAGATAGAAAGAGAGAGAAGAAGAGAGAGAGAGACTGACAGACAGACACAAGCTCTCAACCCAAAGCAAGAAGTTTTAGCACTTTTTGCTGGCAAGAGAAGAAGTTTTCTGTAATTAAATCTCATTGGGTATATTAACCACACTTAAGGGTGGATCCATGCCCAGGAGTAAATGGCCAACACAAAATGACCTTAATTGTATGTTTGTAAATATTTTGTATCATATAAATTTATACTGCATTTCTTTTCATCTAATATGTCTTTGCTTAGTACTGTGGTTCCAGAGTTTAATTGCGTAAATTTTTTTTTGGTTTGGTTTGGTGTACTTTAGTTTTGGTTTCTCCCCCCCCCCCCGTGTGTGTTAATGTGTGTGTTTATGTGATCTGTGTATTTTTGCTTGTTTTAATCCTATTTTAAACTATTTTGTTTATGTGTTTGCTTTCAATAGAGAGAAAGAGCTGGATGGAAGGGAAGAAAGAAGAATCTAGAAAAAGTTAGAAAATGGAAATCACTATAATAAATTGCATTAATATCTATTTTAAAAATATATAAATGGTAAATGAAAATTGAGTAAAATAAGCAAGAAAATTTAAACTTCTGAAAGTTTTAATAAAAAATTTTTACTCTTCTTGAGCATGGAAACATTGCATGTCTATCACAGCAGGGGCACAGCAGCTAGTATATTTTAAGTAAAGACACCACATAGAATACAGAGTAACCTCCACTCAAACCTCATCTTTTTACTAGGGATTTTTGGTAGCATTGTGCCCCCTTCTGGTTCTGAGATCCCCTGCAGGTTGGTTTGTCAAGGCTTACACAGAAGTGGCATTGTCTGCCATGAGCATCCCTGCAACTTCAGTGCTCACAGAGCTCAGCTATAGGGAGAAATGTCTCTGGTTCTTAGGTGATGCTGACTGGATATTTGAGAAATTGATTTTAAATTATGCCTATATGATTGTCAATGCCTCTCTTGATGCCAGGATCTGCTTGGGTGAATCGAGTTCTAGCTGTTCCTGCATGTAAGATACAAAATAAGGACAGACCTGGGTCTTTGCTGCTTTCATCTTGTTACAACTGGGGGAGAGCAGCTGAACTCAGAGAAGCTCAGTGGATCTTGAGTTCAGCTCTATTCCCCCAGGTTTTCATGTATAAATTCCTGAAACACTCATAAACATGCGTCAAAAAAAAAAGAGGAGGAACAACTGCGACACTCACAGACCAGGTAAAACTGACAAAAAATACCCTCAGGAGATAAAAGTCAGGCCAATTTGAAATGCAACCCAATATATTTACCATAAAGTGTTTCAGAGAATGAAAGAGTAAAGATGATCCTTTGAGAAGGATCCTCATGGGTAGAAAATATAACTCTTTAAACAGTGTTCTCTCTCTCTTTCTGCCTCTCTGAATTAGGAATCTTCTTATTCTTGGACAGAGAATGTGTTAGTAAAGCTTTACAGGTGTTTACTGTTTTCACAAGGAAGGATGAATTTGGAAGGTGCTTCCAGGAATGAGAAAAACACTACACAGTATTTTGTCAATATTCCTGTTTAAATTTCTGAAGTGTAATTACAAATAATAAAAACAAAAATTCATGCTGCAGAAAGCTAAGCTACTCATGTATATTTTGTTCTAACTTCTGGAAAATGAATCATTTGTGTCTAATATTTCAGGACAAAAGCAGCTTGAACCAGTCAGTTGCATGGCTTCTCTTCTATCCCTGACCATAATTGGTATGATGTCATTGGGTCTTTCAGTTCATAGGGCAGCATCTCAAGGCAACATCTCATATAGTTCAGGAGGGTGAATGGACTTATGTTGGCGTTTCTTCTTCTGTTGTTGTCAGAGTGGTGTCCATAAGTCTTCCCCTCATAGTCTAGTTTGGTGAGATACTGGTGGCTATCATGTGTGACAATGTACAGGAGTCTTTGCCTGCTTAATCCATATGGGTACACAGAAACATCCTTCTCATATAATAAAATATATTTACAAAATTCTGGGCATGAGAGTCCGCTCCTAAGGTAAACAATGTGAGTATTGCTGCATGTGCTGATCTGAGGCAATGTCTGTGGAACTATGTGAGACTTTTCCAAAAATACATGAACACATTGATTTCTAGCATTCTCATCCACGTTTTACTTGTGGATTATTTCCAAGTTCATATCTGTCTGGGGCCTGGTGTCATTGACCATAAAAGCACAGTAGTTCCTTGCATTATTGTTTCTATGTTTGATGCATCTGTCACCACTGAAGGGCCTGAGCATGACTTGCAGTATTCCTGAGTCTCTTTGCAGATAGGTTTGCACCTGAAATCTAGATCATACCTTCTCACTCTGTTTCACTTGCAGATGGAAACACCATGGTTTCCTCACCGGTCAGATATCTCAGTGAAAATGAGAACCAATTTAGATGTGTTTTTGCAGCTTTCTGGACTGTTTGCTAGGTAATTTACCTGTGGAGGAGTAGTGTTAACTTCTACCATCAATTTCTCTGAAAAATCATGAATCAGCATTTAAAATTGCTACTGATAGAACACTTATACTGTACAAATCAAGAGGAATGTCTATGAAGGTTTATTAAGTGTGGACCCAATACTTATTATGGATGGGACACCTGTGACACAATTGGATCACTGAAAAGCATAAAAAAAATTACAGGCCCCCAATGTACAATCATATGAGAATACTCATGAGAAAGACCTGGTACATTGATTGGCATCTAGAAAAATTTAATGAAATGCGTATTAATCTTTGTTGTTCTAAGAAAACACAGTCAATTATAGCATATGGATATTTTCTGTCTATTGAAATGAGACTTAAGTCAGACAAGACATTATATGATTTGAGTGTGGGCATAAGAGTTGGAAAAAAATCTGATAAAATTCTAAGATTCAGCAAGAGAAAAAGTAACCACATATTTCTTCACTGAAAGTAAATTCTGTTCTAAAATTCCAGAAAGTAAGTTTTATTGGAAAGGCAACTGTCATCACAGAAAGGAGTCACAAAAGGGTACACATTTACTCTGGTGTCATGAGAAGACCCAAGTAGTAATGACATGTCTCTGCTACTCACCAACGTATTCCTGTGGACCCAACACTCCTAATCAGTTCAGAAGCCTGAGGTCTCTTGCATGCAAAATAAGATGTTGTGGCCCTTCTAGAAGAATTGTAAAGCAACTATGTAATTGGAACTTCAGTTAAAGGCTTGCAGTCATGAGAGTTGCTATACTTATTGTGCTTGCAGAATCTATTCACTTCTGAATTGGAATGTTGAAATTTTTTCTACATATTGATCAATCCCCATGCAACAGTTGGAGGAAAGTTGTAGTGTGCTTTGAAACTCACTGGTATTTTATGCATTATTTCCTATTATCAATTTTATATAAATTTGCTTATTTTACATCCTGACCACAGTTTCCTGCTTCCTTCTCTTCTCGAAGTCCCTCCCCACACACATCCCTCTGTTCCACTCCTTCTCTGTTCCTATTGAGGAAAGTACAGGTCTCCCATGAGTATCAACAAAATGTGGCTTATCAAGTTATAGTAAGATTAATCACCTCCTATGTACTTTTACTAGGCAAGGAGACACAGTATGACAAGTAGGGACCCAAAGCCAGTAAAAGAGTTTTAGACATTCCCTGTCCCCACTGTTAGTAACACCCCAAGAGGACCAGTTCTAACATATATGCAGTGGACCTAGACCATATCTTTGCAGGCTGTATGGTTGCCAGTTCAGGCTCTGTGAATCCCTAAGATCCCATGTTAGTTGATTCCCTGAGTTTTCTTGTTGTGTCCTTGAGCCCTCTGGCTCATACTATCCTTTCTCCACCTTTTCTGTGGCATTTGTAATAGGTGTGCTTCTGTTTCCATTTTTTTGGTGGGCGATGCCTCTTTCAGAACAACTGAACAGGACACCAATCAGTGAGAATAGTTTATTTTTAATTCAGCACACAGTTTCAAGTTTCTCACCTAGAACTGGAGAAGAATATTCATACTTGCCAAAAGGTATTATTAGGATAATAACATCTATCCACAGCATTCAGATTTCTCATGTACAGGAACTCTGTGATGGAGGAACATGCAGAACAGCTAACCTTTCTCAGCTACATTCTGCATAACAAACCACAGAGATAACAGGTGTCATGTGTCTCCATGCTTCTCCTTGCTGAGATATTCATTCAATCTGCATAGCCTTCAGCAGAACACTAGTGCCTGTGACATGAATGTATCCCCAAAACATTAGAACAGGTTATTGTGTCTCTGTGTTTCACAGCAATGCAATATGCTGTGAATACAAGGCGGGGTATTGGGACTTGGAAAGACTAGGAGTATGGAACCTGTGGTCAATGGTTAATCTCTGAACCTACCTCTCAGATCTCATGACTAGAAAATGGAATGAAGAAATCATTTTTAATAGTAATTATGAAGTAATTTTGGACATCTCCTGAGAATTAGTCTTTTATTTACTAGATGATCAAACACTTCTGCTCTAAAATATTGAGCCAGTTATGGTAGTACCTATGCAATAGAATTTATTCTTAGTCCTGTTTTTTTTCCTCAACAGTTAAGCACAATTTTTAGCAAGCCTGCATGTTACTCTTCTCTGTCCTTTCAGCACCAAGGCAGCTTCTTTCTCCCTCAAAGTTTCTGAGGTGCCTCAGATGTGTGCTGTGACTCTGTGTCTTACACAGTAATAGATAACAGAGTCTACAGGTGTCAGGATGTTGAATCCATGTAGGCTGTGTTGAACATGGAGTATGCATACACTGTTGCTCTGTCCTCAAACTTTTTGTCTGTAGTTTATTCTACCAATGGTTTGGAGTATGTTTCTAATCCATTCAAGCCTACCTGTTAGCATCTGCCTCACCCAAACCATATAGGAAATGGGGAAGCCATGAGTCAAAATCCTTGCAGGACACCTTTACTGAAGCTTCAGAACCTCTCAATTCAGACACAGACTTCTGCAGATTATCCTAAGAATTGACTCCCGGGGAGAGGAAATAGTGGCTGTTACTGTCACTTTACCCACATTTTCCCCTTCAGGCCTAAGACTAAAGATTCACTTACCTGTAGCTGCTGCCACTAGGCTGAACATGATCCAGCACCAGTCCATGTTGAAAACTTGTGTGGTCAGGGACTAATGACAAAAGTGTTATAATGTGCTTCTGTAGAGCTTATGGGTATTCTTTTATTTACAACCAGGAACTCTATAATTTACAACTAGAACGTCTGTAATTTATATTTTCATGAGGGAGGGTATTTGTTAGGTCAACAATTGATCATGTTTGAGACAGAACAGAAAGAAGATTCTGTTTTAGGCAGCAACGTGGTGAGATCTGATCCTCAAATCTGTCTGAGGAAATGTATTCTTTGCTCCATACTGGTCCTTGTGCACATAGAGCTCTTCCATCCCACTGAGAATCAGTTCATCACTCACATTAAAGTGAATTACCCATTAATGGTTCAAGAGACACCTGAATCTCCTTAGGGTCAACAATTATATGTGATGTGAGACATTCCATTGAGATTGTCAAGGTTCTATAAGACACTAGAACAGAACACTGGAGATTGCTGTCCATAACAACACCAATGATCAGCACGAATATGGATATCTATGATATCAAGTGACAAGTCTTGGGACACTTTTTCCCAAAATGTTACTCAGGGTTGTGAGGACCACATAACCTTAATCTATGCTAAGTGTTTCATGCTTATACAGAGGCAATAGAAATGCAATGGGGTCTTTGGTGGGTTAACATATGGGTTCTACTTAACAAAGAACCTCTCTAGTGTTATAGCATGGATACCTCACATGTCAACTACACCATAAGCTCTGAGTGTAGTGAAATTGACAATGGAAACCAGGGTCTGTTGAAATCTCAATGTACAACTTCCTGTTCTACTTTTGCTGCCATTTACTTCTTAGGAATTGGTGAGTCTACAATAACCCCTTCCAGTCTTAGAACCCTGTTTCTGTAACTTTGTCTATAATGTAATACACAGTCCTCTTATAATGACTCCTCCTTCTCTTTTTCATTCTCTAACTGCTGGTGTTGAGTAGCTATTTAGTGAACAAATGATAAGAGAGGATTTTCTCTTTTTGTATATTAATATTGCATGCAGTGGCATGATGGTGACAGAAATAACCACTCTTATGAATACTATGGCTGTATATTTGTGTCTACATACCTTAATTTTATTTCAATGTATTTACTTTTATTTCTATTCTTCAATGTTTAAAATTATTTAAAAGGTACTTAGAAACACTCTTTATGCTCATTTCTGATTAACATCATATGCATAAGAACATGAGTTTGATTCTACTATTCAAAAATAACAAGATAAAGAAAAACACTATTCAAAACACTGCAAAGTATATTCACATATCTATTGGTTACCATTGTTGAGAGTTTGTCAGACAATAGCATTGTGCTCAGCATTCAAAGAGCAGTTTCTTATTGTATTAAATTAGTAATGAAATCTGTAATTAAAATACAGAACTCTAAAACTGCTGAGAATATGTTATATTGGAGTGTTTGACCCTAATGTAATAGCTATATCAACTCGTCAGTGTCTCAGAGTGCACTGGAGAATAGGGGGCAGAAAACAAGTCAGATAAAAGAATGAGAATATATGTACATCAGAGATGTTTCTTATACAAACCATAGCTATGTATTCAAGAAGTAGCTTTGGTTTTTTATGACTCCTGCAGAAGATTGGGAACCTCACAGGTTCAACATGGACAGTGGCAGAGAATCCAAGGCTTCACCTTTTTCTGAAAGACTATTGACAAAATGGATGTTGGAAAATGGGCTGACATTTCTTCATGTATATATCATCTGGTAACACTCCCAACATATCTACTTGCCAGCACTCTTTCCCCTACTCAGTCAAGAAATTCAACTTAAATGATATTGGTCACATATAAAGGAAGACAATGATGTGTAGCAAGAAAGAGAAAAGATGAGAAAGAGAAATGAGAGTTAAAGTAACTAAAATCCTTTACACATATTTATAAAACTTCCTTATAAATATTTCAAAATTAAAAAAAAAGAAATTTAACGTAAGTAATGAAAAATCATCTATGGCATTGAGGTATTCGTCTGTATAAGAGGAGACAGACTAAAAGGGAAATGAGTACAAGAAGCAAATTTTAATTTACTAGCATTGCAAAGCTTCTAACATATGTTTGGCCAAGGAAATTCACATTCACCATAAGGCATTCTTAGTATGATACTTTCTGTATCAGTCACAGAGCATCATATTTGTCCATAGAGGGACTGCCTTCTAGAGGAACCTAAATAGCTACTGTTTAGTAAAGAGGCATCCTAATGATGTTAATTCACGGAAATTTCCCTAGTTCCTTGTCTCATCCTGGTTATAGTTCCCCCACTTTATCCAAATCTAAGTGCTCTTCAGGAGCAGGCTGATCCCCATGTAGCTCACGGGTTGTGGGAGGTGCTGGGGTGTCAGTGCAGATTTCTGCTCTGTGACAGACTTGTACTGTATGCAGGGCATCAAGATTGAGGAAAGCTGTAAATATGGGGTCAAGGATAAAACATAAAACTCCAAACTCTCTTTTAATTCTGCCATTAACATGAACTTATTCTTCAAATAATTTATGTGAAACGAAAATGGCAGAAAAAAATCAGCTGTCCAACAGAAATTATATTTAGAAATAATTTCTTTCAGATTTTTCTTTCATTTATTTCTTGTTAAAATAAATTTGATTACAGGTTCCTTTACCCTACTTCTCCTAGTCCCTCCCCACCTCTCCTCATATCCACAGTAACAATCACCCTATCTCTCAAAAAGCAAAGAGGCTCCTATGGATTAATAGTGAAAGAGTTTAAGATAAATACAAAGGGAAAAATGGAAAGAGAACAAAACAACCAAATGTGAAAAACTGGTAATGAAAGAACACAAGAAAAACATATAGATGCACACACACACACACACACACACACACATTCACATACTCAGGAATCCCATGAGGCCATAATATATACGAAGGGTCTGTGTGGTAGAAAAAGGCAGAAAAACAAATGCAATGCCTTGTGATAGACGAAGAACCACAAAAGATGTAAATGAGTTGATTTTGTGTTGGGCACCTACTGCTGGGAATGTCATTGAGAGTGGTCTGATTCCCCAGTGAGATTCCCTCTGAAAAAACTTATTTATCATTTGCAAGTGGCTATTTATAAATGATCAAATGTATCTTCACCAAAATATTGATTCAGTATTGGGAGAAGCATATGCTCACATTATCACCGATGTGAGGACATTTTGATCGTTGTTGTCAGTTTAAAGCTGCTCACTCTTTGAATCTTAGAGGCAGATTTACCAGGAAATATATGAAGATAGTGAGAATAAATTCATAACTTAAGTCAGCCAGATCAGGAGCTGAGAATCCACATTAAAAACACACAGGATGCATAGTTCCCAGACCACACATTAAGCTATCCCTTAACTCCAGATGAGGGACTGAGCTCTGAATTAGGTGCACAACAGTCAGAACTGTAATTTTGCAATTCAACAGAGAAACAGAGGATTCAATGAAGAAAAGTCTATTGGGGTTTCCTGAGCTTCTATAATTTACAACTAGAACGTCTGTAATTTATATTTTCATGAGGGAGGGTATTTGTTAGGTCAACAATTGATCATGTTTGAGACAGAACAGAAAGAAGATTCTGTTTTAGGCAGCAACGTGGTGAGATCTGATCCTCAAATCTGTCTGAGGAAATGTATTCTTTGCTCCATACTGGTCCTTGTGCACACAGAGCTCTTCCATCCCACTGACATGAGTTCTTTTCTTTTTTTTTTTGTCTTTTTCATAAAATTTTATTTAGTTATTAATAATATTACAAATAAATGTGTCTCTGTTGATCCATATAAGCAATATTGGTGAACTGTTTACAGTACTGGTAACAGATCTCATAGTTGTCAGTTTCAAACGGTTCAAGGCACAGTGCTAGTACAATGTTTAGATTATCGGAATGTATTGTAGTTCAGCTGCGCTAATTATAAAAACATCAGAGAAACTACTCTCTGTGTGTCTTTCTCGTCATACTAAAGTTGCTTAGGCAGGTTTTACACTTACTTTCTGCTCTCCTCTTGTTTTTTGCTTGGAATAACAAGCAAGTATCGCCAAGCCCAGCCCACAAATCATATTTCATTCTTTTATTTATTTATTTATTTATTTATTTATTTATTTATTTATTTATTAAAGATTTCTGTCTCTTCCCCACTGCCGCCCTCCCCTTCCCTCCCCCTCCCCCAATCAAGTCCCCCTCCCTGGCCAGCCCAAAGAGCAGTCAGGGTTCCCTGCTCTGTGGGAAGTCCAAGGACCACCCACCTCCATGCAGGTCCAGCAAGGTGATCATCCAAATTGCCTAGGCTCCCACAAAGCCAGTTCGTGCAGTAGGATCAAAAACTCCTGAATATTAACCTTCATCAGGCGATGAAAGGAGACAGAGACAGAGACCCACATTGGAGCACCGGACTGAAATTGCAGGGTCCAAATCAGGAGCAGAAGGAGAGAGAGCGCGAGCAGGGAACTCAGGACCGCGAGGGGTGCACCCACACACTGAGACAATGGGGATGTTCTATCGGGAACTCACCAAGGCCAGCTGGCCTGGGTCTGAAAAAGCCTGGGTTAAAACCGGTCTCGCTGAACATGGCGGACAATGAGGACTACTGAGACCTCAAGAACAATGGCAGTGGGTTTTTGATCCTACTGCATGAGTTCTTTTCAAATGTCGTTGGTTATTGCAAAAGGCAGAGGTTATGTGACTTTATCTCACCAAAAGCGCATGACTTTTACACACACATAGAGAGGGATAAAAAGACAGAGAGACTGAGGGATAGAGAAGGAGAGAAGCAGACTTTATCAAATGAGACTGGACAGGGCTTTACTATCACTAATGTTGTCCTGTTGCTATCAGCATGCTTTTCTTGAACTATTAAACAATAAAGAATTTCAGATGCATTGGTGGCTGTTGATTTAAGTCCACCATATCAAGCCTATCTCATGGCATTCATCTCCCACCTTAGAGACACAATGAGAAGTAGAATGTCTGTGAATGTTTGAGAGTTACATAATGCAGATGTTTTACCTACAACACTGAGTTCTGCTCGGTTGCACTCGGTGTGAGAACTAAACTATGTTGGGAAAATTCTTGAATTATGTCTACTCCTTCTCCAGCAGTCAGTTGCTCTCCACCAACTCATTCTCACAGCCACTGATGGATGCCTATCAAAAGAAGACACAGGGTTGAGGGTTGAAAAAGAGAAAATCCTGCAGTTACATCTTTCACAGGTTCTTACCAAGTCTGAAAACATGTCTAGCAGTAAATCTCAAGCTCTAAGTCATTGCTATGAAACACACAATACAAACATAATAAACAGCTAAATATTTACAGATGCTCAATTGTGCCACAAGGACATGTGCTCTACTATGTTCATAGCACCGTTGTTTGTCATAGCCAGGACTTGAAAAGAACCTAAATGCCCCTCAATCAAAGAATGGATAAGAAAAATGTGGTACATTTACACAATGGAGTACTACAAAGCAGAAAAAAATAACGACAGCTTGAATTTTGTAGGAAAATGGATGGAGCTATAAAACATTAGTTTGAGTCAGGAAACCCAGATACAAAAAGACAGTTATCACATGTACTGACTCATAGGTGGTTTTTAAACATAAATCAAAGAAAGCCAGGGCCAGGCTACAAACCACAATCCTAGATAACTTAGACAACAATGAGGACACTAAGAGAGACTTACATAGATATAATCTACATGGGAAGTAGAAAAAGACAAGATCTCCTGAGTAAATTGGGAGCATGGGGACCTTGGGGTAGGATTAAAGAGGAAAGGGGGAGGCAGAGAGTGTAGCAGATTAAAATGTAAAGCTCTATAAAAATCAATAAAAAAATGAATTCTATGAGGATGCAATTCTGGAGGCTGAGCAGAAACGGTGGGCATTGTTACCTGGGTATAGTTTTATGCCAGCGCCTTGAGAAAGAATTAAGTGAACTGTGAGTTTTATGGGCAAAAAAAAAGAAGCAGAGAAAGAAATCAAGATACATTGCATTAACAGTAGCCAAAAATAACATAAAATATCTTGGGGTAAAACTAACTAAAGAACTGAAAGATGTGTTCCCAAATAACTTCAAGTCATTGTAAAAGGAAAATAAAGAAGATATCAGAAAATGGAAAGATCTCCCATGCTCTTGAATAGGTAGGACCAACATAATAAAATGGCAATCCCACCAAAAGCAATCTACAGATTCAATGTAATCCTCATCAAATCCTAACACAATTCTTCCCAAATCTTGAAAGAGCAACACTCAAAGTAATATAAAAAAAAAACACCCAGGATATCCAAAACAATTTATACATTAAAGGAATCCCCACAGGCATTATCATCCCTGGCATCAAGCTCTATTATAAAGCAATAATAATGAAAATAGCTTGGTATTGGCATAAAAACACACAGGTTAATCAAGAGAATTGGATCAAAGAACCAGATATTAATCCACACACCAATGAGCCATGATTTTTGAAAAAAGAAGCTAAAATTAATTATGCAATGGAAAAAAAAGCATCTTCAACAAATGGTGCTGGCATAACTGCATGTCAGCATGTAGAAGAATTAAAATAGAGCCATATCTATCGCATACACAATACTGAAGTTCAAGTGGATTTCAATAAAATCCAACCACACTGAACCTGATAGAAGAGAAAGTGGAAAGTGCCCTTAAATGCATGAGCACAAGAGAACAGTTCCTAAATATAATACCAGTAGCACAGACACTGAGACCAACAATAAATAAATGGCACCTCCTGAAACTGAGAAGCTTTTGTACAACAAAGGACATAGACAATAAGACAAATGGGCAGCCTACTGAATGGGAAAAATCTTCACCAACCCCATATCAGACAGAGAACTAATCTCCAAAATATACAAAGAACTCAAGAAACTAGGCATCAAAATACCAAATAAGACAATTAAAAATGGGGTACAGATATAAACAGTGAATTCTCAATAGAAGAATTGGGAATGGCCCAAAAATACTTAAGGAAATGTTCAACATCCTTAGCCATCAGGAAAATGCAAATCAAAATGACACTGACACACAATCTTACACAAGTTAGAATGGCTAAGATCAAAAACACTAATGACAGCTTATGCTAGAGAGGATATAGAGTGAAAGGAACACACCTCCACTGCTGGTGGTAGTGCAAAGATGAATAACCACTTTGGAAATCAGGATGATGATTTCTCAGAAAATTGGGAAACACCCTAACTCAAGACCCAGCAGTACAACTAGTGGACATATACACAAAGGATGTTCAATCACACTATAAGGACATTTGTCCAACCATGCTCACAGCAGCAGCATTTGTAATAGCCAGAACATAGAAACAATCTAGATGCCCCTCAACCAAAGAATCAATAATGAAAATGTGGTACATTTATGCAGTAAAGTATTACTCAGAGGTAAAAATAAAACTTACATCTTGAAATTTGCATGCAAATGGACAGAAGTAGAAGAAAACATCCTGAGTGAGGTAAACCAGACTCAAAAAATGAACATGGAATATCTCACTCATAAGTGGATAGGAGTTATAAAGCAAAGAATAATAAGCCTGTAATCCATGACCCCAGAGAAGTTAGGTAACAAAGGGAATACTAAGAGAAAGATACTTAGACTACCCTGAGAAGGGGAAGTAGACCTGATATTCTATGAAAATTGGGAGTGTGTGTGGAAGGGAGAAGGGTTTTTGTGGGGAGGGAGTTAGTCCTGGCTCCAATCAATGTTCTAGACTTTATCGACTCCCCATGAGAAGCCTTACCCTCTCTGAGGAATGAATGGGAGTGGAATGAAGGAGAAAGTGGGAGGAGGGAGCAGGAGAAGAGGACGGAGTGGTACTGGGAATGGTATGTAAAATGAGAAAAAATGACTTTAAAAAATAAGTAAATCTTTGCATTCACCTTCTTATTTAGTTTCTGTAGGATCATGAATTATAGGCTCAATGTCCTTTATTTATGGCTAGAATCCACTTATGAGTGAGTGCAGCACGCCGCTCCCGCCAGCAGAAGAGACGACTGCAACAGGATTCTTCTCAGAACACACTTTATTGGAGCACTTACACTTGAGGTTTGAAAGAGGCAAGAAGACCCCGTCCCCGTGGAGGCAGAAGAATATATACGGTGCCAGACAAAGCCCTGACATGTCATCAACCCAATGGCTCAGGCCAGAATGGAGTGATCGTGCTTAAATTATGATTGGCCAGATCGGATGGCCAGATTGAAAGACTCCCCGCACTAGGGGGGACATGCGCGCATGCGCACAAGTCGTTTACCGAGGTTACCATGGTTACCATGGGAGCAGCAAATGGCGCCCAGGCTCCGCGCCCATGACATGACAGCGCCATGGTGTGCACTACAAGTGAGTACATACCATATTCATGTTTTTGGGTCTGGGTTACCTCACTCAGGAGAGTGTTTTCTATTTCCATCCATTTGCATGCAAAATTCAAGATGTCATTGTTTTTTTACCACTGAGTAGTACTCTAATGCGTACATATTCCATACTTTCTTTATCCATTCCTCCATTGAGGGGCATCTAGGTTGTTTCCAGGTTCTGGCTATTACAAATAATGCTGCTATGAACATAGTTGAACAAATGCTTTTGTAGATAGAGCATCTCTTGGGTATATTCCCAAGAGTAGTATTGCTGGATCCTGGGGTAGATTGATCCTGAATTTCCTAAGAAACCACCACACTGATTTCCAATGTGGTTGCACAAGTTTGCCTTCCTACTAGCAATAGTTATCCTCCTTGATATTGGAAGGAGACAAGATTGCCAGGCAAAAATTGGAAACTTGGGGATGGGGGTGTGGTGGGAGTAAGGGGAGATGGGGAGAAAAAAGTGAGAAGGGGGATGGGGAGATCTTAGGGGAATGGGACTGTTGTATGGAAGGAATGATGGATATGGGAGCAGGGATGTATATATCTTAATTAAGAGAGCCATTTAAAAAAAATAAAAAAATAAATAAAATAAAAAATAAGTAAATCATTTTTAATATCAAAAAATTTATAGTGAGATGGTTTGAGGGTCATTTCTTTAGAGAAATAATAGATGTTATGGCAAATATTATGAAAAGATACTCTTGGCCTGACAAGCCCATATGAAAACAATTTCATCACCCCTCAGTTTAGAATATGACTTTAGTAACGGATGGATGGCTTCCTTTCCACTGCTTCTCATATCCCAAGCATTAACACCAGAAAAACAATATTCTTATCATCAGTTTATCAGACAAAGTAATTTCTAAACAGTGGACCAACAGTTTGCCTGCACTTAGACGGTTAACAATCAACGTAGCCAAGCTGCAATAAGAACTTAGAATAAAGTTCTTGGTATTAATACTCCCAAGACACCTTTCCCACTATAAACAAAAGCTACAGATCCTTTTATTACTTTGTAGGTCATCTACAACAAGCTATAAAGCAGCACATTGATAATAAAGAAGCCACTTCCACCTTGTCTCTTTCATCTGCTTATTAAAATACAATTTTTTCTGTACAAAAATTCATTGTGTAGTGGCTAATGCCTCTCCTACTATCTTGGTTTTATACAAGCATGCCAAAATGATGGCACAGAGGAATGAAAAGGTCAGATTCTGGCAGTTTCCTTGTGGCTTCCTATATGTTTCAAATGTGGAGGGAAATAAAAACTCTCAAACATAATATAAACAAAAACTTGACAATAAGCCCAGGATAGTAAACCTTCCTCTAACATACCTGTACAATGTAAAATGCAATTTCATTGATACAGTCAGTGTCAATCTAGATGTGGTGACAAAGACAATACAGTTTCAGAAAGCAAACAAATGAGCAATCAAGGCTGCTGATGAGCAGGACCAGGCCTCTTATAGTCCCAGGTTGGAATACCATTGTTCTGCCCACAGTGCTATCTATTGAGAAGTCCAGTTTGTTGCCAATGTAGCAGATTCTATATCCTCAGGATTCCACAGCTTGACACTTGGCTCTATCCTTAATCATAAAAGAGTAAGAAATTTGATTGCTACTGCCAAAAGCAATTCATGACCACAATGTATCAGTAACTAAAGACATACAATTTGATTTCACAGAAGAGCTTAGAAAACCTGACCCAACATCTATAAGGACCCCTTCCAACAAACTGCCATTGCTTGTTTCTAGGAAATCAAACTGGACTATGAAAGGGGCTTTTGTTTGACCAAATGCTGTTGATTTGTGTTATACTGACGTGATGATAGCTTATTTCCAGCTACTCCAAAACATCCAGTCCCTAAGATTTAAGAGGTATTTATATCATAATGTATTGCTACAGTTTGTCCTATTTTGCTTTATAAAAAAGAATCATGTCAATGGAGGTGGTGACTGGTAAACATCTGGTCCAGTTATGGCCTGCTCTGAGGCATCCTGAATCAGCATGACTTTCTTCCCAGCAGTCCTTTTGAAAAGGTGACAAAGACCCTGAAACACTGATTTGACAGACAAAGGGACACTCCTAGTGATTATTTCGCAGCAAGTCTCCAGGCTAATCTCTCTGTCATCTCAGACTCAGGGCAGCTTCCTGCTTCTTCAGGGTTTCTGACACACTCAGGATGTGGTTGCAATACTGTGTCTAGAACAGTAATGGACTGCAGAGTCCTCAGATGTCAGGCTGATGAGCTCCATGTGGACTGTGCTGGAGGATTTGTCTGCAGTCAGTGTGGCCTTGCCCTAGAACTTCTGAGCATATTCAGTTTCACCATCTGCTGGATCAATCCTTCCAATCCACTCCATTCACTGCCCAGGCTTCTGCTTCACCCAGTGCACATTGTATTCTGTAATGCTGTATCCTGAAGCCTTGCAAGACATCTTCACTGAAGCCCCAGGCCTCACCAGCTCAGCTCCAGACTATAGCAGCTGCATCTGTGAGTTCACACCTGCAGAGAGAAAGGCAGAGTTGATGGAGGTGGGTCTTGTATCTTATCTGTTGCTTTCATTGGTTAATTAATAAAGAAACTGCCTAGGCCCATTTCATAGGCCAACCCTTAGGTGGGTGGAGTAAACAGAACAGGATTGGGGGAGAAAGAAGCTGAGTCGATGAGTCGCCATGGTTCTCCCACTCCAGACAGACGCAGGTTAAGATCTTTCCTGGTAAGCGCACCTCATGGTGTTACAGGGATATTAGAAATGGGTTAGATTGATATGTAAGAGCTAGCCAATAAGAGGCTACAGATAACGGGCCAGGCAGTATTTAAAAGAATACAGTTTCCGAGTAATTATTTCAGGGCATAAGCTAGCCATGCGGGCGGCGGGGTACAGGGGACGCAGCCCAGCCACCCATATTGCAACACAGAGTGGATGCCATTGTCACTTGTGAGTGTGGAAATCTGTATTTAGGGAGAGTGTTACCTGTAAATGCTGCCAATAGGAAGAGGATATTATAGCTCCATCCCATGGTGAGGACCTTGTGTGCTCAGTGACTGTGGAGAGGACACTGATCATATGATGTTATGGTGTGTGCATCCCTGTATTTACCAACATAGGCTCATGTGATTTGCATATTCATGAGCAGAGAACTTCTTAAATAAGGACCTGGAGAAAAAGGAGGTAGAGGGCACCTGTGTCAGGTAGCAAGATGTTTAGGTTCAAATCCTAATCCTTTTTGGTGAAATGATCTCATACTTCTTCCCAGAGAACTGTGCAGAACCTCTGTAAATAACATCAGGGCCTAAGATCTCAATTGATTTCAGGCCTGAAACAGATAGTCTCCTTGAGACAAGGTTATTAAATTGATTTATCAGGTGACTGTGATTATGAAGATGATGGTCACTAGTAATTCCAAAACCTTCTAAATTTTCAGAATTTATAGCTTCCTTTCAGATATATACAGTTTATATTTGCCTTTGCACCCTGTGACATAAAAACTGACATAAATGACCAAAGGAGAACATACCAAAGAAACATTTGTATATCAAATTTATTACATCACTTTCTCTAATAACTGAATTATGGAAACAAATATAGTTGCAAAATATGATTCCAGGAAGAAAATGTGTTTATATATGCAATACAACAGAAATATTTTATCTAAAGGGAATAAAGAAATGGCATCACTCTCAGGAAATTAAATGCAACTGTAGATAGCTATATAAGTTAAAGGCAAACTTAGAAATGTAGGAATTATAAGATTATTTCATTATTACTTTTTAGATATTGTGACAAAACTATTACATATACCAATACAATTTAAAAATATTTAAAGAAACTATCTAGCATAATAATTGGAAAAACAGGTGGGTCAAGAAATATAAGAGTAGAGATTTTCAGGAAATTTACACAGTCAACAATATCAATTTGAGTGAAACTTCTAAACACATATTAAAATAGTTACAGTTTCCAGATGACTTTGCTTATTCTTTGTTTATTGATGTATGGTATATATTATGATCAAATCTACCACGAATATGTCCCTCTGGCTCCACTTGGGACCTTCCAGTTAATCTCTTTCCCAAATTTCAGACCTCTTTTCTTCATTAACACAGTGAGTCCAATCAGTGCTATATGCACACATAGAGGTGGGATCATTCACAAGTACATAGAGAACCTACAGAATCCGTAGAAAGAAAAGTGATTATATTTTTCTCATCAGTCTTGAAAAGCAAACAGACTTCCACATTTGTGTGGGCCTTCATGAATTCCTTTCCATCAAGTCTTGCAGTAGATGGCTAACACAGAATGAATGCAATAATTTACAGATGTTTTCTCTGATTTCATATTGTGCATTATTTCTTCAATCATACTCATCTTTTACCTATATAACATAGTTTCATAGTTGAGTGTTGTTATGGGTTATATGTATGTAAGTTCCTGTTTTTGTTTCTTACATAAATGCTTTTCTATTTTAATTTTTCTTTTTTGACTGTTTGCTTTCTACAGAGAGAAAGAAAGGGTGTGAAATTGGGGGATATTCAGTAATCAGAATATGTTGTACAATTTTTTTCAAAAAAATTTATAAAGTAAATAAAACTGAATAAAATTTTGAAAACAATATACAAACCAGTGAGGAGTTTGACAAGGATGACCATGAAAACATCATATTTTAATCACAGCTGGTGCAGGTCAGTTTACAGACTTTAAGAAAGGAAACCACAGAGGAAAAAGAATCCCCTCCACACTTCACCCCATCTCTCTAATGGGGATCCTTAGCTTCATTGTGCCCCCTGCTGGTCCTTTGCAGAATTGCAAGTTGATATGTCATGGCTTACACTGAAGTTCACAATCTGGTTTAAGTTGTAATATAGGCATGAAATACAGTGTTCCGCTGCATATGTAAATTGGTTTTAATTATCCTGGAGATGCTGAATAGATGTTTCAGAAATTGATTTTATGCTATGCCTATGTAATTATTAATGTCCCTCTCAAAACTAGGCTTCACCCTGGTGACAGTTGTATGTATCCAACTCTAGCAATCCCCCCTTGTAACATGGTGACCACAGGAAAGAGCAGAATCTTGGCTGCCTTCATTATTCTATGCCTGGGGCTGAGCACCTGAAGTCAGAGAATCAGTCTTTAGTTTAGTTCATGCTGTTTCCAGACACAAGAGCCAACAGAAAGAGGAGGCACCACTGTTGTACCTATAGATCAGTTAACAACTTTAGAAAAATGTATGAATAAGGAAGTAGAAATCTAGAGAATGTGTTGGAAGACATTGCTGTCTGATCAGATGATACAGTCTACCATAGCCTGGCAGCATTCTCTAAGCTAGGAAACATGGAGGTCTCCCTCCACACAGCAAAACTTTCCTGCTTTTTACTTAGGTTTATCCAGAAGATGTCTCGAGGCACAGGATTCCTTACTTATCTAAAGGATTACCCTTAACACATCTTCTGCAAATGTTCTCCCTTTGATGACAGACATAGTAATTAGGCAAGTGCTCTAGAAATTTTGATAGGGCCATGCTTCTACTAATTTAACTGTATGATAGAAGCTTGCAACTTAATGCAAATTATGGTACCTCCCCCAGACAACCCAATTCTCTATATTCCCATATTATGGAATAAAGTTGAGCTTTTTCATCAAAAACAGTCTCCCAGAGGGCTGTCTCCAATTCAATTAAAGGCCAATTACACAGCTTTCTTTCAACACTTCCTCCCCTTTGTCCTCAAGGCCTGTTGGACAATAGGCCATGATGAATAAGAGAACACTCACAGATTGTATACCATGACTCAATCTGTTTCTAATGCTGCACATTAGACAGGCCTCATAAGCATTATTCCCTTCTACCTTGACTCAGTTATGGTCAACAGTTTAAATACCAGATATGGCTAATATCTAGACCTGGTACTTCATGTATGAAGGAGTAGATCTGTTTAGACAATATCTGGCAGAGAATGTGTTAGTAAAGCTTTTTAGGAGCTGAATGTTTTCACTGATGAAGATTGTTTAGGATTGTGCTCCCAGGAATGAGAGAAGCTAACAGCACTATGTAAGATTTTCTGTGCATGTGTGGTTGAATGACAGAAATGGAGTTTTACAGAATAAAAAAAATGTGGCTATAGAAAGTGAGACTATTCACATATGTTTTATTCTAATTTCAGGATCAGAAATCATATGGACCTAGTATTGCAGAATAGAGGAAACTGGCACCAGTCCATTACATGACTTCTTTTCAATCACAAGACAGAATTTATATGATGTTTTATATGCTGTCAGAACATTGAGAAACACATGAGGACAAGATTCTCCTTCCATGTAGAGGAGCAGTTATCTCTACAATCCAGGGTACTGCAGAAGGTGGTGGTCCTCCCGTTGTATTTCAGCATCTCTGCTCTCCTGGGTAAAGTGCAAGATGGTGTGATTCATAGTCTAGCATAATTAGATGCTAGTGGCTATTGTGAGTGTGAATGTGCAGGAATTTTGACTGATTGAGCAATGTGGATTTACAAAGATATTTTCCTCTCATCACTGGATTCATGCACTAAAGTCTAGACACAATGACATCATAAAAAGATGGCATCAGTTTTTTCCCCTAAGTTTAACGAATGTGAGGATCACAATACAGGCTAAGCTGCAGCAATGTGTGTTGAGCTGCTAGAAGGTTTCCTTAAAATACATGCACATATTGATATCTAGCATTCTCAGTCACACTTTACTGTGTGGATGTTTTCATACTTCTCTGGGCTCGCTTTCACTCATCAGAATTCACAGGAGTTCTTTCTTTCACTGTGCTATAATTGATGCTTTTCAACATTGCTGAAGGGCTTGAGAACCGTTTGCACTATTCATAACACTCTTTGCAAAAAGGATTGTATCTGGAACCTAGTTCTGATCTCCTCTCTCTGAGTCACTCAAAGATTGATACACTATGATTTCCTCAGTGGTCATATACCTCAGGTGCAGGACCAAAAGGTTGGATTTGTTTCTAGAGAGCTGTACAATTTCCTCCAACAAAAGTTACAAACAAGATCTGCAGGTTGTTTGCCTCAGAAAATTCATGAAATTCATGTATCATCATCATCAAGACAAGAAAGTCATTGTCTATGTCAATTAGTAATATCTTGGAACTTCTCAACTAAAGTATGATGATCCAATTCATTTCTGTTCATGGTAAATCACTCATTTTTTTCATTGTGTTATAGACAGAGTAAATAATTGCACATCATTGTACAGGAGATTGAGAACATTGACATAAATGAGTAAATACTGATGTATCTCAGGACTGGGTGACTCGTTGAGCTGAAACAATTTTTAACTTAGTACTGAAACAGGCCTGTGTTTCCAAGAATAGATAATGAGTGACAACTTGACTTAAAGAAAATGAAAATGAACCAATAGTGAGAAAAATCTGAATCTTAGATATCTTCACTGGACATGAATCCTGTCCTGATGCTGTCATGTAAGACTATATGAAATAAGTGGATGGAAACTGAATTATAATCTTTGATGTCAGTTACAAAGATTTGTTTGACTGTGTCTATGCTTTGTAAGAGAGCACTTTTCTATAATGACTCTACCCATGTTGAGATAAAATATTTAAACCATAAAACATTAAGAAATCTTCATAGATTCTACTGGATTATAAGAGATGGAATGAATAGTTCAGTGGGAACCTGACAAGAAACTGGAAACTCTCCAACCAGCTTGTTCATGCACATGCCAAAAACATTAATTAACATGTTTAGTCTCTACACAGTATCCTCATTTATTGAAAATTTAAATAAAAAATTTGGAGGGGGGATTCTAGTGTGTTTCATTTAAATTTTCTTTATTGAAAAAAATGTTTTTAAGCAATACTGTCTGACCATACTTATTCTTTTTCCGTACGGCTCCTAGATCATCCTCATCTCCCTACTAACTAAATTTCACAGCCTCTCTTTCTACTAATCTTTCAAAGAAAAACCATCTCTCTTTTTCTCTCTGAATCTCCGTCTTTGTCTCTCTCTCTCACACACACACAGACTCACAAAAACACAAGAATCAGAAACAAAACTATGTTAACAAAAGATCAGCAAGACAAGAAAATGCCCAAATAAATTTATGTGGTTAAAGAAACATCTTCAAAAATTCCACTGTGTGATTTGTTGGTGTTAGTATAAGACCTATTGGGAAGTGGTGCTTAATTCTGCCAGTGAAATTCCCCTGAAGTGCACTAATTTTTCTTGACATGTTCGTACCAATTGCAGATAGTTTCTTCATTAGGATGGGGAGTCCTATTTATTTCCCCTCTTGGCAGTAGAATCCCATGTTGTTTGAACATGTGCATGCCCTGTGTCTACTTCCACAGTCTAGTGAGTTCATATGTATATCAATCATATTGTGTCTGGAAGAGACTATTTCATTTGACTCATTCAAAACCTCTGACAATTAAAGTCTTTCTATTTCTTCTTCTACATTAGTCCTTGGGTCCTGAAAACAACATTTGTTTAAGACAACAGATTTATAACTGAGTGGTCCAATATTGCTCATGCTCTAGAGATTGTCCATATGAGATTCTCTATGTTATTTCCCATATTCTGAAAGAAGAAACTACACTAATGATACTTGTGTGAAGCACAGATTAATATGCATATACAGGCATGTCTTTGGGAATTATTTTATCATTCTATTCCTTTAGCACATTGGCCCTCAACCTTCTTATTGCTGCAAGCCTTTAATATATTCCCTCATAATGTAGTGACTCCCCTAAACATAAAATAATTTTGTTGCTATTATGTAACTGTAATTTTCCACCATGAATCAATATAAATATCAACTTACAAGGTACCTGATATGTGAACCCTGCGAAGGAGTCCTACCCCACAAGTGGAAAACCTTGCCCTACCATAACATCGGTTTTCCTGCAAGCAACCTCACTACAAGTTCTAGAATGTTCTAGTAGTTTCAAGCATGGTTTACATTCATGGAGTTGTTTTTAAATCCAATCAAAGAATGGCTGATTACTCCTCCAATATTTGTGCCACTAATGAATACACAAGCATAACTAACAGGCAGATCACCATTTTGGGTCACAGATTGTTGTTAGGTTTATTATTACACTTCTCCTCTGAGAGCCTGCCAAGTACCTTCTACTGCTATGAAGTCAGTAGATGAGACCTCCACTACGGTACCAACTCAAATTCTCTATGTCCAATGAGAAATATAAGTGTTGTCTTTAGCAATAAGGTTTTACCATCAGTTTGTGAAGAGCAACCAATAGCCTTGGCGGAAGCCTAGGTTATTTTGTGATTTACATGAAGCCACTTCAGCCAATGATTAAATTTATGAATATTTGTCTAGGAAAGCCAATCTTCCAAATATCCAGTAGTTTACTGAAGGCTGCAATAATTTGGAATCTGCTCTTTGAAGGATTTAGGCCAAAGACTGAGTGCAAAAAATTCTCTAAACTACCTGGGTTAGGAACAAGACACCCTTAATACTTAAAAAACTGATGGAGTCCAGCTTCAGGAAAGTTAACACTCACCAGGTTGGGGCATGAAGATTAGAAAAGTTAGTAATAAGTATGAATACATGCATGAAAATAATAAAATAGAAGCATAGGACAGTATCAGGAGGGAGTTACAGTGAATACTGAAATTTACCTGCATTAAATTTTCCACACATTTTTATACACATAATACAGTAGGAGAAAGAAGACAAGCAACTGCTTTAACATGATACAAAGCACAACTAGAACAGATATTTGCTTCAATACTTTAAGAGATCAAGTCATTAGCACTATGTTGTTTAGGCAGTGAACCTACCCTTGACCAAGTGTCCTAAAGGCAGACACTCCCAAGGTGAAAAACTCCTATTTCAAAAAAAGGAGAAGAGGTATGGTTAAAAATCATGATCATTGCCGGGCGATGGTGGTGCACGCCTTTAATCCCAGCACTCTGGAGGCAGAGGCAGGTGGATCTCTGCGAGTTCGAGACCAGCCTGGTCTACAGAGCTAGTTCCAGGACAGGCTCCAAAGCCACAGAGAAACCCTGTCTCGAAAAACCAAAAAAAAATCATGATCATTAGTCAGGGTGGAGTGGATCTGCATATATGGAAGACCTGAATGTCAAGAGGACCAAGTAACCACACCCTAGACCAGGATGTGCCTTCACACTTGTCAACAATATTAGAAAAAAAACTTTTTGACTTTCAGGCAAGGTGGAACTAGGCTCACACTTTTAGGCCTCCACAAAAATCTTAGGTACAGATTTTCATTCCTGAATAATTTTTAAAAGGGACTTCATTTGTATCAGCCAGGACTCAGAAACAAATAGTGTAGAGGAATCCACAGAGGCTAGCAGGAAAACTGGGTCCACTCCAAGACCCATAAATATTAGGAGGAAGGCATAGAGTGAGAAACAGCCTGGACTATTGTGCTGCTGTCAGCAGAGGCTGTGTCAATGTGCTCTTCGTGCACAGTACTATGTAGCAGTATCTGGAGCATACAGACTGGTGATCTTGAGGAATACCTGGTTGTTTGTGTTCTTGGAGACTGTTAGCTGGCTCTTCAGGGGTGTGTATCATCCCACCAAATGTGAGGGGAGACACAGAAGCCCTCATAGGAGTTCACCCTTTTCCCCAAAAAAAGTAGCCCACCTGGTACAACTAGACCTTCATTATACAACACATCTGATGTGAATGCAGTAGGGAAGAATTGGTGCCCTTGTGGTTTGGCAGCTATGCAGTCTATAATTGCATGGGAGAGAGTGATATTTCATTTACTACTAATTTGTTAATTTTCTGCCTCATGTATTTGAGATTTCTATTTATTCAATATTAGTAGCTCCATCTTTATACTGCCCACTAATTTTTTAAAAACAGCACCAATGGAAAACATTAACTGTAGGTAAAGACAAAGTATTCTCAATTCTCTCAGACCTCAAGCATACTGGAAGAGGGCCAGAAGGATAGAAGACACTGAAAGTCACCATGCAGGGCCTAGGATTTTAATCACTGGTACTGTGATGTTAAAACACAATGTAATCTCATTTTCTTGCCACTATGAATGTTTCAGAGTTAAGAAAAACAATGATTTGCCTAAATTCGAACACCTTTCACAGTGACTTTGTGATATGAACATGACTGAAAATATAGAAAAACTTCAGTAAACTGATTTCTTTAAATAAATCTATGAAAAAAATGATCAACCCTTTTTAGGAATAAACGATCTTTTTATTTAAATATTTAAAATATAAAGGCATCAAGTTGTGTCTAACTGAGTTTGCACTTATTACATGTTATAGTAACACTGTATAAAGAAAAAAAACCCTCAGTGCTGAGAGGCAGCTGAGGCACTGAACCCTCACGGAAAGATGGGCAATAAGACCTGCACCTACACTTGGTTCATTTTCCATGGCATTTCAATGTCACAATGACTTTTCATTTATGACTAAATTATATATTTTGAAATCCGAATGTATCTGACATTATCTCCATGAGATTCAAAGATCATCATAAATATCCTCATCAAAGGCAGGGTGTAGAATTGTTCCACAAGAAAAAAAAAAGGATCCTGGAATGGATGATAACAAGAACAAAGAGGCTCTTTCCAATTTTTGCCTATTATCTGTAGAGTAGCACTGAACAATATTGAATGAGTATCTATAGTAGGATGTAAAGTCATTTGTGTATATGTTCCAGAGTGGTATAGCTGGATGCTGGGGTAGGTCTATTCCAATCTTCCTCTGTAGCAGTCACATAGATTCCACAGTGACTGTACAGAGTGGGGATTTTAGGGTGTTTAAGTTTTCAATATAAGGGGTTTGGGCACTTCAAAATGGCTCTGTAGCATGCAACAGACAACTGCTTGAACCAGGGTCTTACAGTCACTTGACTGCTGCCTTACATTGTTGAGTTTTGTTCAATTCAAATGACAGAATTGGGAGATTCCCTTTCCAGCTGAACATTAATGTTTTCCTGTTGGTGGAGACAGGAGAGTGCTTTATGAAGACAGTATTTTAAATTCAACAGAGGTTTAAATGTCTCTACCATAAAATAAGCCAATGGGATTCATGCCTACCACAACATATGAAGATTATGTCATAGATATTCAGTACATAGCATTCATATTTCAAAGGGATTTATGTTTGTTACAGGAACATGCCAAACTATCCCTCTACACAAAAGAGATTTCTTACCTAATCAACCCCTTAAAACTATCAAGTACCACAGGATTCCATGTTGCTTGTTATTGGTCCAGGTATCTAAAACCAATCACTTCATAGAACAAGAGTGGCTTCATCATATCCAGAGGAATGAGGAGGATGGTGTCGTTGTCAGAGTAGGTCAGTGTCTGTAAAAGCCCAAGACTGTATGTCAGGGTACTGGTTCTGAAAAGGCAGTAAACTTAATATCAGATTAATATGAATAACCTCAAACCTATTCTTAGCTGCCATGTATATACACTGAGTAAATAAATCAGTTCTATGAAAAGTATTTTAATGATATTTTGTCAACTTATAAGATTTACACTTATGTCGTAGTACATTATGGTGTAAATATCTCTTCCATTCTGAGAAACTGAAATCTGCTGCACAACACAGGTAGAATTTAAAAACACAAATTCATGCTACTTCAGACTGTGAGAGGAGTTTTGGTTTGGTCAGATGCTGTTTATGTGAACTTTATTGCTAAAAGTCATATTATACATCTTTCAAAGCTACGAAGTTCAAGTCTCTTCGAATTCAGAGATAATTCTGTCACTATGCATTAACACAGTTTTCCCTTCTTTAGTGTTTTATTACAGAGAATCATTTAAATGGGGGTCAATTAGAACCATTTTATTTATAGAGAAGGAAGCAGAAAAACAGACACTCAGATTATTTCTGTGTAAATCTTCAGGCTAGTCATCTTTGTCATCTCAGTCCCAGGGCAACTTCCTGCTCCTCCAGGGTTTCTGAGGAGCTCAGGATGTGGTTGCAACACTGTGTGTTGCACAGTAATAGACTGCAGAGTCTTCAGAACTCAGGCTTCTGAGCTCCATGTAGGCTGTGTTGGAGGATGTGTCTGCAGTCAGTGTGGCCTTGCCCTGGAACTTCTGAGCATATTTAGTATCACCATCTTCAGGATAAATCCTTCCAATCCACTCCAGGCCCTGACCAGGACCCTGCTTCACACAGTAAATATAGTAATAACTGATACCATTAGAGATCCTGCAAGACAATTTCACTGAGGTCCCAGGCCTCACAAGCTCAGGCCCAGACTGCTGCAGCTGTACCTGGGAATGGACACCTGTAAAGAAAATACATTTTAGATGCCATTATCACCTTTGTCCCTGTTTCCTCTTCAGATTTGGAACTGGAATGTCCCTTTACCTGTAGTTAGTGACAGGATGAAGAGAGTGATCCAGCTGCACACCATGGTAAGGACCTGTGTGCTCGGTGACTGTGGAGATGACACTGATCATATGTGGTTTTGAAGTGTGGACATCTGTGTATTTATTGCCATAGACTCATGTGATTTGTATATTCATGAACAGTGTACTGCTTAGATAAGGTCCTAGTACAGCTTCAGAAGAAAGAGGTAGTTGATATTGGGTCAGGCAACAGGATGCTAAAGTCCAGTTCTAATCCTGTCTGAATAAATGAAACCCATACTATACCGCCAAGCCTTGTACAGACCTGTGGATGTAATATCAAGACATAAGCTCTCAATTTACAAATAGAATTTAGCCAGAGACAGTTGTTCCTCTTATGACAAAAGATTTAGAGTTAGTAGCTATGAAAAGGATTTCAAAACTTGTAAATTATGAGAACTTCTAGTCTTTTTCATATACATGAAGCTGCCAAGTGTTTCTTCAGAAGATTGCATACTAAAACACTTACACAAATGATCAATAATGAAAATGTTTCAGAAATTTTTTGCACACAAATTTATTGCAGCATTGTCTACAGTAAACAAATTATAGAAACAAACTACATGTCTTTGAATGAATGACTCTATCAAGAAAACATGGTATATATGCTATAAAACAGAATTTATTCATTAGTAATGTATAAGAAACTTATATCACTTTGAGGAAAATGAATGAAATTGGTGATTACATTATTAAGTAATTTAAGACCTTCTCAGAAGCAGGTATTATCTGAGTCATATGTGTAGTCCTTAGAAATCGTATAGTTAGAAATAATTGTGAATGCACATATGTAAGGACATAGAACTGAAAATGTCCAAAGGAATAAAAGTGGCAAATGGATGTGGAGGGGCAAGAAAATGATAGG
This sequence comes from Neodon shergylaensis, assembly GCA_025134845.1. Classification (NCBI taxonomy): domain Eukaryota; kingdom Metazoa; phylum Chordata; class Mammalia; order Rodentia; family Cricetidae; genus Neodon; species Neodon shergylaensis. The sequence continues at coordinate 1,155,099 of JABTXL010009188.1, forward strand.
TTGGCTACATAGGGTAAATATGTACAGTGGATATTATACACCCATATAAAAATTCTAAACATATGGAATATTGCTATTTCAGAATGTTTTTGTTCATCCCTTGCAATTTTCATTTATAATTGCAATATATTTTGATCATATTCTCAACCACTATGTCCCTCTTGCTCCTCTTATGGTCTCCCAAAACAAAAGTTCTTTCTTCTAACATATTGATCTCTTTGGTTTTATTAATGAATAACTCAGTAAGTCTAATAAATGCTGTCTGTATGGCTATGATGAGCATTATCCACTAACTCGTGAGTAAATGCCCAGTGGTCAGACTTCTAAAAAAATGATTCTAACTTCCTATGCATTCTTCTAGTCCTAACATCTCCTCAGATGGCAGTGATTCATAGGGAGTCCATCCCCTACCTGCATTGTAATCTTTTAAAATATATTTTGTTTAGTAGGGGGAGGGGGCAGGGAACACAGGTGCCAAGGCTTGTTTGTGAAATGTGAAAGACAACTTATGGAGTTCAGTTCTCTTTCTGAGGTGACTTTCAGAAATCAAACTAATATTGTCAGTTTGGTTAAGGGGCATATTTACCTTCTTAGCCTTTCCACAAGCTTTCATGGTGTAATTTTAAATTATTTGATTTTGTGCACATGCTATGCTGGTATCAACAGTTGCTAAGAGGTCATTTGTTCAATGAGAATACATCAATCACTGTAGATAAAATTCCATGATGTTCAACCTCATTCTCCAAACCTTACATTCTTTCTTTTATCTGTTTCATGATGATCCTTAATTTGTGGGAAGGAGGAGGTTGATAAAGAGGATTCACTGTGGCTGAGTACTCAGTTATTCATTCTCAGCACTTTGACCACTCATGAATGTCTACAATAATCATTACACACTGCATACAGTTGCTTCTGTGATCAAGGCTGAAAGCAGCACTAATATATTATATACAAACATATAGTGATAGGCAGTTAGGTAATATGACCATTAGCAATACAACTAGGATCTACTTGGGCTATATCATCCCTAGTCATGACATTTTGAATGTGTTTACCTGGGATGGTGTCCTTCCTATGGAGCATGTCACAAATCTAATTAGAAGGCAGTTATTCAGTGTGTAACAGGAACCACTAGTTGGTACCTCTTACCTGGAGGCTTATAGAGTAGACTACAAAGTCTGGTACTGTGTAAGATTATTGATGTCTTTCTCTCCCTGTAGGTTTCATAGCACCTTCCTGCACTAGAAAACATAACCAGTAGGGAGAATTTCCTGTTCAGTTCAAGATTACATTCTCTATGGCCTGCAACCAAAGTTCTTAGTTCATCCATGAAATTAAAATTAGAACAACTCCCATAATACATTATTGCTTCAATAAGAAAGACTATAGTCAATCAAATAAAAGACAACAAATGCAGGCATGCATGTGTGTAAAGGGTAATCTATAGTCACATGTTGATGTAAGTATAAACTTGTGTAATAACTTTGGAAATTAGTTTGCTGACAGAAAAAAAAACAATCCTGTGCAATAAAAGATCTGGAGGTATCACCTCCCCTGATTTTAAACTGTATGATAGAGAAAAGTAATAAAAATTTCATCATATTGGCATAAAAACAGACAGGTTGATCAATGAAATTGAACTAAGGCCCAGAAATAAATCCACATACATAGAAACACTTGATTTTTGAGAAAGAAACAAAATTTATACAATGGAAACAAGAAAGCATCTTCAATGGTCTAAATAGATGTCAGTATGTAGAAGAGTGCAAATAGGTCCATATCTATCACTCTGCAGATATCTTAGTTAAGGGAGCCACCTTAGGGTTGGCAAGAGTCTCGAACCTAGAGTGGCTCCCAGGTGCCCTGGGCGATGTCCCCAGTTAGTTCCTTGGGCAGCTGAGGATAGGGAACCTGAAATGACCCTATCCTATAGCCATACTGATGAATATCTTGCATATCACCATAGAACCTTCATCTGGTGATGGATGGAAATAGAGACAGAGACCCACACTGGAGCATCAGACTGAGCTCCCAAGGTCCCAATGAGGAGCAGAAGGAGGGAGAACATGAGCAGGGAATCCATCTTATAACACAAAGCCTGGGCTCTAAAACTCAGAGTGAAGAGAAAATCCCAGATGTTAGCAGGACATGTGTGTGTACTCTCAACCCCTTGATTTGTAGAAAGATGGTGCAGAACTATGAACCATTTTGAAATATTGTGCAGCTGTCAACTGAGGCAGTGCCAATATTCTCTCAGAGCACATTAGTATATGGCTTTAGCTGCAGTGTTCACATTGGCGATCTTGAGGAATACCCAGTTGTTGAAGGTATTCTTAGATATTATGAACTGGATCTTCAAGGATGGGTTGCAGTACTTATCATTATCCCAGGAAATGTGGGCTAGCCACTCCAGACCCTTCCCTGAGGGCTGATGGATTCAACCTACACTCATACTAGAAAGACTCAGTAAAACTCCAGAAAACAAGCAAGTCAGACTGAGAGTCTTGGAGGTCTGCAACAACCCATGGTCAGAGTCTTTTAGAGTACCTTGGGTCAGGAAATTTGTGGAGACTAAAGCTGTGGGTAAGATTGGAATAGGTGAGAATATGAAACTTTGTCCCTTAGGGGAACATGTCACTTACATGGCAGGAAAATCACCAGCAGGAATGAGGAAATAAGCCTGGACATGGCTGCACACCAGTGAGAACACATTCCCAGCTTTACTTTTCACCTTGGATTGGATGGAGCCAGGAGAGATTCGCATACCCTCACCAGGTGTTAACTCTGATGGTTGACTTAGGTTTTAAGACTCAGGAGAAGAAAGTCTGTGATGTAAGGCACAGAGGAGCCCACAGGGTAGTTCAGTTTTGTTCCCCATAGAAAGTAACCAACAAGGAAAGTCCCCAGGTCCTTATATACAGCACATCTGAGAAGTACTGTGTGAATGTAGCAAGGCAGAGTATTTGCCATTTGGAAGCTATATGTGGAGACCGCTTGTTCTTTTCCTGACTATTCAGGCCTAAAATAATCACACAGAAACTACATTAATTACAATAATGCTTCGTCTATTATTTCTGGCTTCTCATATTTTACATCTTGAATTAACCCATCTCCATTATTTTGTATTTTACCATGAGGCTCATGGTTTACCAGTAAGGTTTCCGGGGCAGTTTGCATCTTTCTCCCTTGGTGGCTACATGGCCTCTATCAGACACTATCTTCTTTTTTCCCTCTATCTCTGCTTGGGATTTCTGCCTTACTCTATTTTTCACTGCAGTAATCCCAAAGCAGATTATTTATTAGCCAATAGTAATAAAACATATTGACAGCATATAGAGTGGAATCCCACATCAGCAAGCTGTCATTTATAGAGTCTATAATTCTATCTAAGTCATATTTTATTGATTTTACTGATCTTTCAATTTGCTACCTCACATATTTGAGATTTCTATTTAATAAGCTTTAGTAGCTTCATCCTTATATTGCCTTCTATTTCTGACTTGAAATAAACATTGGCAGAAATCATGAACTGTAACTGGTTATATCATGACTAGTCATAGCATGACTAGTTATTTTAAATATCTCAGATGATGACCATCCCATAGGAGGAAGCAGGAGAACAGAAGGTACTGGAGGTCACAATACACAAGGCCTAAGAATTTTCTTCACAGATTAAGTGATATTATCATAATATATTATTTTTTCTCATTACTATTGCTATTTTTGACCTTAGAAAGAAAATGATTTGCCTAACTTTGGAAACATTTTCCAGTGACTTTGTGATATAAATATGGTTGAAAACATGCAAAAAAATATTGTGTGAATTTCTGATTTCTTTAAAGAAAGCTGCATCAAAAATGATCAACTTATTTACATGAATAAATTAGCTTCTTATTTAGTGTTTAGAATATGAAGCTATCAGGATGTATCCAAACCATGAATATGAACTTAGCATAAGTTGTAACACTGTAATAAGGAAAACAAATCACACAATACTAAACAAAGGCTGAGGCACTGAACCCTTATTGTAGTGTGGGCAATTAGACCTGCACTGACTGATGATTCACTTTCTAGAGCATTTTAATGTTACAGTGAATTTCATCTATAATTAAACTGTGTATCTAGAAATAGGAATATAAATGTCATTATTTCTTTTTTCTTTTGCATTTAGTCTTTTGTTTGTTTATTTATTTATTTATTAAAAATGTTCACCTCCTCCCATCCTTATTTCCCTCCCACTGCCCCCTACCCCTCCCTATTTCTATGGAATTCAAATATCATCACACCTATCCTTATTAAAGACAGGCAGTAGAACGGTTCTACAAGAAGAAAAAAACCCGTAATAGATGATATTGGGGCAAAGTTGTGAAGTTTGGATGAATGTGCCAGAGGGCCAAATAAGCACGGATTGCTGGTTCCTGAGTATTGGAAAGATAGGCACCAGCTTATTCTGAATCTTCATTTCTAACTGGGATCACTGATTGAATTACAGATGCTTTGTCTATGGAAAGCATAACAGTGTGATGCTCTGTCTTAAGTCTGTGATATGAGCTGCAGTGTAAGCAGAATTTTTTATTGATTTTTTCAGTAGTGTTTGCAGTACTTCTGCGTTCAAGGCTAAAAATGTGAGGAAAATGTGGACTATGTGGTATAAAAATTAAAATTCCTCAATTTATTACAACAAATAGTTTATAAATTTAGATGGTAAGCATACTGCCAACGTCAAAAATTAGAAAATATTATTGCAATTTGGAGCAGAATAACTCATCCATTCACACTTCACTGAACTGCTGTAGAGCTTTCAAAATTATAGATCTCAGATAGATCCAAGTTGAATGTCTATTTAGTGTATTTGCAATCAGTGCTGTAGGCACGATTGGCTCTCCCTGTTCATCACAGTGATATGTGTGGTGAAAATTACTAGAGAGGGAATAATTATTAGATAAAATGCAGCCATCAATACATTCTTCAGAAAATGTCAAGCACCAGGATTGAAATTGTAGATGTTATTATGTGATTTATGTGAGAAGAGCATGTTATATATTGATTATGTGCATAATGGAATCCAACTTATTCACAGCGTAGAGGAGAAAACAGACTTTCCTTTAGATAGCATATAAAGTCTTCTACCAAAGTCACATTTTAATCTTATGAGGTACTTCTCATCCAGACACTAAGAGTTGAGTCTGGAAAGAAGGGAAGAAAGTGAAATGAGAAATCACCATTAATCTCAGGATTCTCCATAGTAAACTGAAATTCTTTCTGCAAATCCTACACAAGGACTGCTTCTTAACTAGATAATGAAATTTTCTGGGAGGGAATCTTAATACTAGGAGAGGCAGTCCATACACCTGGGACATCACACCAGACTGAAGGACTCTCATTCTTTAGACACCAGAAAGGACAGACAAGAAGCTGATCACAGGTGAGTTAGGATGTGCTGTTAAGAGATGAAGGTAACTGCTGCAATCAGGATATGATATGAAACATTATCATAATTCATGTAAAAGGAGCAATACAGTGGTATAGGTACAAGGATGTCTCATGTTCTCTACCTTCAGAATTCTGAGTGTGAATAGGTAGAGTCTGTATTTAATATATTTTCTTCTAATCTCTTTCCCAAGTTAAAAAAAAACATATATTAGAGCATGGTATTATCAACTTGACTAAAATCCTTTCCTGTAGAAAACAAAACATGCACAGAAAAACGAAATCCTAAATGCAGTGAAGGACAAATTTTGTGGTCATTCCGATGTTTTCCTTATCTCCTTCCCCTGAACTGAGGGCTTTACAGGGCTGTGGATACCTCCAGATCAGGTCACTTACAGCAGAGCAACACGGGCTCAACACTGGATGGAACATCAAGACCTGAGATCCTAAGTCAGAATCATACATTTCAGCTGAGAAAACCCTCCTGCCAGTGGAAAGATGTTACATATAGAATTACAGATACTGCTGCTGATGTGATGACAATGACTGGAGGTCTGACACCTCATGTTTAAAAAATTATATGTATACAAAATTGATGTTTGTCCTTCCAGTAAGGCTCCCATATAATGACTAAAACAAATATGTGCAATATAACTTAACAAAAATTTTCACTGTACAAAGTTTGGAGTCCTGCCTCAGTAACTACATCACCAGTATTATATGGTCACTGTAATCATTTGAGGTTATTACTGTTTCCTGTTACTGAGGACAGGAAACCTTTGAATATCAGAGAACTCCATACCTCTCTGGATGTTCCCCTCACCTACTACATTTTCTTTCCTGGTGAATGAATAATTTATCTACAATACCCCTGCTGGTAGTGAGAATCCTCAAATGGATTTGTTTCTGAGCGTACAGGAAATCTGCTCAGGGTGTCTGCTGCACAGTAATGCAAAGTTGTGTCTTCACTGGTAAAAGAGCCCAGCATCAAGGTGAACTGGTTCTTGACGATGAATATTGACATACTGATGGACATTTCAGGGACAACTACACACTTTCAACCTGACTTTATTCCTTTTTCTCTCAGGTCAGGCAGGGTCTCCCTGAAGGTCAACAGCCAGGAGGAGGATACCATCTCTGGAGAGCCTGATGGTTTTTGTGATCTAATTAATTTAATCAGAACTGTATAAGTAACCATAGGAGTAAGACTATTTAATGGATTCTCATGGTTTCCTTTTGTTCCTGATTGAAACAGGGTCCCAAGTTCTCCCAAGTGCCCTGGAAATAGCTGTGTACTCAGACTAGCCATGACCTGCTAATCTTCCTTGCCTACACTTTCTGAGTGATGGGATTCTTGGCTTCTGCTCAATAAGCCAGACTATCAAAGGAAATGGTATCTTTTTTATTTTACTTTTGAAGTCATTTTGTGTTTGTGAATGCCTTTTCCTTTCAAATTTATCAGTATACCTTGTTCATGCTTGAAACTTTTGGAGGCCATAAATGGTTTTGGACACCATGTAAGAAAGTTACATGAGCTTCTGTTTGGGTGCTGGGCATTGGAAACAAGTCCTCAGGATGAGCAGCCAATTCTCCAGTGTCCTGTGTTACTGTTTAAGTTAACATTCTAAGAAAATACAAGCCTTTATACAAATAATTATTCCTGATTTTTTTCCAAGAGTGAAAATGCTTGGTTTAATTTAATTTGATTTTAAATTGCTTCATTCCATGATTATCATTTTCACTTTATTTAAAATAGATCTTTTTCATGTAATATATCCTGCCTATGATTTCTCTTTTGTCTATTCGTCCGAGTTCCCACCCATACTCAGTCATGAAATTCTAATTAAATTCAATGGGTCACGAATAAAAAGAGTTACAAAGTGAGACATGCTGATGAAAAGAAGTTCTTGAACAAGAGAGGGGCAGAATAATAAAGGAGAGTGAGAGTCAAGGTGACTAAAGATAATTACATGTATTTAAAAAACTGTCAAATAAAAAAAATGAAAAATGAAGGAACACAGAAATTTACTGGCATATAAAGAGTTCAGATACTCTCTGGGTTTGAGGTTCACATCTATAAAGACAGAATCAGGTTAGATGTGAAATGATTTTGGAATTTAGTTAGTGGACCAAGATTGCCTTTGGGCTCCTGAATCCCAAGGAATGAAACAGAGAATCCCACTGATGGGCTGTCTCTCATCAGAACAAATTCTCCAGATTCCTTCAGGATTCCTCAGAGTCTAAGGCATGGGACCATCGGTCACAGCAGGTGACAACTGGTGTTCAGCAGGTTGACCTACCAGACATATTGTTCCCTGGTGGGGAGTACCATTTGTGGACCAGTTGCTCCTGTCTGTAATTTCTCTCATGAGCTACATCATTTCTTTCCTAAGAATAGTTGTGGGGTTCTTTCTATGACCCTTTGGCAATGTGTTTTACATTTATTTTGGCAGACATATAGCTGTGAGTGGACAAGACGATGAATTCTGTTTAGGCTGTATAACATTGATGAATAGACACAATACTAGGATATTTTGCATTACTCAGACTAACATAGGATTCTCGGTCACAAAGATGGCCTTTTACACAGACAGCAAGTTTTGGACTCCAGAGCAGATTCAAAGCAGTTTGCTGACATCTGGAGGCAAATATTTGGATGCCCCTAGAGACAAAAAAAATAGTGGTCATTTTCTTAGGTGTACTTTGTTGCTGATTCAGATCTTGAAGCAACTTTAGTCTGCACATGCTAGCTACCACTCAAGGTGAAGCTAATTGATAGTTATTGTTAAGTCTTAAGTTTAAATGCTATTTTCTGTCCGGGAGCCCTCAACAACTTAAAGCAACAGGCATGGGACATTGTGACATCACTGGCTTAAGAGAAACCACATAGCTTATCATGGGGTATGAGAATGGGTCAGGACCTGAAAATGTAACAATATTGTCTAGAGCTTAGGCAATGAAATAGCAGCATTGAGGAGCAACAGTGGCAGTATAGAGACAGACAGGGATGATTGTGTGGAGCTGTGTGAGAGCTGCGGCAGAATGTGAGTGAAGAGAGTGTGTGCTGAGTGAGAGATGAAGCATGGAAGAAGTGTGAGAGTGTGAATAAGTGATACTGAGTGAATGAAGAGAATTGAATAATGTAGACATTTGTGTGTGTGTGTGTGTGTGTGTGTGTGTGTGTGTGTGTGTGTGTGTGTGTACAAATGTGTGGGAGATATCTGTATGAAAGAATTGTTGTGCCTAGGAACTGCGGAAAGTGCTGAATTGTGTGAGAAACAGGTAAATGAGATGTTTAGCTGTGTTTATATTTGTAACTTTGTGGAGGCAAGGAAAATGAAGCTGTATAGAAAAGAGATATAGAAGAGAAATGCATATAAAAGAAATATGTATAGCCATGTGAAAAGAGATGTAACTAAATGTAAAAATATGTAATTGTGCAGGAGAGAGATCTTTGTATGTAAAAGAGATATGTTGTTGCATGTTGTGAAGGTAGCTCTGTAGAGACAGATTTTCAGACAGTATTTTTAAAAAGTAAAAGAGAAAGTTACCACAAGGAAAGCATGTACTTCTTCCTTTTTTCCTTAGGTTACCAGCAGAAAGTTTGTTTTCTTATTTTCCCATTAGATAAAAAGTCTAACCCCCAATGCATTGTAGACTCTTTACACACCCTGGTGTTGTTGGTTTTGAAAGGAAACTGATAGATTTGGAGGAAGCTCAAGGTCCCAGAGGAAATAAACCCTTCCTTAGTCACTCTCTGCACCTGCTCCTGGACTGACCCTGAGTTCCTGTGTTCTGTGTGCCTCCTGCTGGAAATGAGCTCCAAAGTTGTTCCTGAGCACACTTCAGGGAGTATTGTGTGCCTGACTGTGATGTCCCTCAATCACAGTAATATTTGGCTGTCACTCCAATAACACAGAAGTCAGCCTTGAGAACAGCTCTTCCTTAGATGTGTTTCTAGATGTAAAAATAAAGTTTCCCTGACCACACAGTAAGCCATCCCTTAGCTTAGGTGAAGGGCTGAACACTGACTTTAGTGTACAGTAGTCAAAAATAGAATTATTTAATTGATCAGAGAAACAGAAAACATAAATATGAAATGCAGTAATGGAGAGAACTTGATAAAAATTCAAGCCTATCACTTCTTAGCCTTATATGTGCAGTCCTCAAGAAAAGGAGAGAGGCTTGGAAATCTCAGAGTGCTTACCTGTGACAGAGCCTGGATCCCCTTCCACTTGGTTCCATATAAATCACTGACACTTTTCCTGTCAAGGGTCCACCCTAACCTCAGTATGAGGGAAAAGTTTATCTGAGGTTCCTGAGCTTAGCCAGCAGCTGATCCTGGTAACCATAGAGAATTTCTCTTGCTCTCACTGACATGTTCTACATTTTCTTCAGATAAGACATAATATACTTGTCTTAAGAAAGGTAATCACAGAAGGATTTATTTTTTTTTAGAGACATGATCAATTCCTAGAGTCTATAATTGTAAAGATGATCCCCAGAAAACCATCAAATGGATACAGTGCCCATATATGAAAGAAAACTTATGCATGCCCCTAATTTTTATGTATGCTGAGGACCCCACTCTAGTCGTGGATACCAGTACTAGGCAGGGAAGTTTTAGTCTGGGTTCACGCTGAAGGCTCCTCATTGTGTGTCATGCAGAGTAATGCTTGACTGTATTTTTAGTTTTAAGCTTGTGCATTTATAGGTAGACCTTCTTTTGAAAACTCATCTCTGGAGATGACAAATCCATATTTTATTATGTAGCATAATATGTTTCAGAATTATAACCTTTACTTCTTATACTGGCAACCCATTCTAGCCCCTTCCCTGGAAAGTGATGAACCCAGTGTATGGTATAGTCATTGATGGGAAAACAGAGAAGATACTGATAAAGAAAATGTCACACAAGGACACCGTTACTCCCACTCATGTCTGTCTATTCATGCCCCTAATATCATTTGTTATCCATAAATTACCTTTTAAACAATCAAAAATCCCAGGTCAATCCCAGTCCCATGTTGATTCCATGTTTTTAGTTTTGATCACTGAATGGGAAGACAAGGTTAGAGTCCTCTGCCTGAACTGCAGGGTCAGGGCAAGGCTAGTTTTCACGAGCAGAGGAAGGCCGCATTTCCATATCTTCTTACTTATGCTCTGTTGTGTGAGCCATTGGGGAAGTAATTAATGACTCAAATTTCTGAGAGAAAATGAAGTAGCAACATGACCATGATTTAATTAAAATGTTATCAATTATGATTGTAAGAAAACTTCAACAGTCTTATTTTTGTGCTTTCTTCTAATACGTACATGCTACTGTTTATCTTACCAAGTATTATACAGTTAATTTGTAGTAGTTTATAAAATAATAATTGGCATTTGATAACTAGAGGGGTGCTAATGTTAAGATCAATGAATAGTGAAGAATGCATTAAATTAAAGAAACAAAACTGAACTGGGAATATAGAATTGTGGGAGAGATAACAGGCATAAGGCACCAAGCTTTATTTTCATTCTTAAAACATATTAAAAAAATTATTACTCTCAGTGATCATCTATAAGAAATAATAAAAACATATTAAACTCATATTCTCATAAATTGTACACATATCTGTTTGTGGTGTGTCGGTAAACATCCTTGGGACTTATGCTCTTTCCATTTTAATGACCTCAATTAATTATATGTTCTTTGTCTATGGTTACCACAGAAAGGAGAGGAGTCTGTCACCTGGTCTGTAGCACCATGGTTGTATGTCTTCCCATCTATCCAGTCCCCTGAGAATATAGGACTTTCCTCGTGGTTGTGGGACCTCTCTCAGAATGAGGAAGCTTTATATAAAAACTCATATATTAGAATGGAGAGTTGGGACTGTTTAGTTGATTAATTAATTTAACTATTAGAGAAATTGTGTTATGTCTAAGAGATCTTATGGACTATGAAATTATTGCTGCTGTGGCATTCCCAGATAAAGAGACCTCATTAAATCAACTAAATGAGGTAAGCTGATGATCTAAGGTCATTTTTGTTTCCGGTCCTTTGATAACCCAGTCCTCTGATCAATTTCATTTATTTTACAGAGTTAAATGTGACTAAAAAAGGAGGAAACTCTAGATGTCTGCAGTAACATTCTGCTCTTTCCTCTTGGTACCTGTTCCTTAGGGCCTTGAAATGCTGAAGTGTGGACATCACATGCTGATCTGTACTTGTCATGCATCAGGTTGATCATGTCTCAAAAATTGCTTCTGAACTAGAGTCTATATGATGTAAGAGACTCATCCAGGTCTATAAGGTGGATGTCAAACTTCGACTGCATGGCCTCTCTTGAGCTCAATGCCCCTTTGCACACATAGATGGTGTCATCTCAGCGTCTTTCTTTTCACAAGGATTGCTGGACAATACTTATGAAAATATGCCCATAGTTGCAATCTTGTAATAATCTTTGCAGTAGTAGAATAGACCATAGTAAAATGAGAAGCATATAAATTTGGAGATGGAAGTTTATATTGGCCTCATTATATTTATTAGGACCTGAATGTAATTAAAATATTATTTCAATTCAGTAACCCTAGGAATATGTGCACAACACAAAGTGACCAAATTTTCATTTCTGCTAGTTTATAACTGTTAAGAGAAATGGATTAGGGAAAATTCTAATGGATGCCAACAGTATTTCAGGCACCTGATGCCCTGATGTATTATAGAGAGAAATTAGTTCTCAGCCAAGAAATCGGTGAGTGACCCAGGGTTATGTTTTATACCCAATGACAACAGATTTCAAATTTGTTTTCTGAATATTTTTTTCACTTCAAACTACTCAAAACAGACTTTTTCAGGTTCACAGTCTCATATATTTTTACTTCTTTTTTCTTCTGTTTTCATTAAAAATTTTCACAGAACATAGTTTGACAATACACCCTCCAACTCCTCCTCTACCTTTATTTACCAATCTTGACCATCTTTATGTTCTCTCTCTCATCTCTCTCTCTCTCTCTCTCTCTCTCTCTCTCCATTTTGTTCACATTCTACTTTATTACCAATGGTTCCTGATTGATAATCTGCTGTTCTATCACCTTCAATATTATTACCCTCTTTGACATCCTATCATAGGAATTCTAGGAAGACTATTGTCTCTCCTATCATTATGCTCTATGTGAATGATTAATGGATTTCTGTCTTCATTCATTTGATGTTTGAGATATCCAGATGGATCAGGCATCTTATAGTGTGGTTATGCATAGAATAGTATGCTAGATGGAGACTTCAGACCAAGAAGGATGTTCATCAAGTGCCAGGAATGATTCACTGTTCACTAGTGTAGGCTCTAAGTTTCTGACAATGATGATTCAGGCCTTCCCAGCCTCAGTGCTTGGCAACTGGTCTGTTGTGATGAATCTGTCTACAAGGAGACTTCCACTTTGGCAAGTATGATGGCAGAATCTGGAAGTGGTCTCCTGTACCCAAGCAATGAAGGATACTTTCCACTTTCTCTTTGATCAGGTTCAATGTGGACAGATTTTGTTGTATCCTTTAATCCATTTTGACTTGAGTTTTGTGAATAGGAATAAGTATGGGTCTATTTTCATTCTTCTACACTGACATTGCCAAACTCTTTCTATGAAGCTACAGTTACATGGATACTAAAACGACACAAAGACTCAACCAAGAAATACAATTACAGACCAATCTCCCTCATGAACATTAATGCAAAAATACTCAATATTGTACAGGCAAATCGGATCCACATCAAAAAGTATTCTTCATGATCAAGTTAGCTTCATTCCAGAGATGCAGAGATGGTTTAACATATAAAAATCTATCAATGTAATATACTGTATAAATAAACTGAAAAAATAATGTGATCATCTCATTAGGTGCAGAAAAAGCATTTGACAAAAATTCAACACCCCTTTATAATAAAGGTACTAGAGATTTAAGAGATACAAGGAACATATCTAAACATAATAAAAACAATATGCTGTGAGCCAACAGTTGATGGAGGAAGGACATTGGTTAAAAAATAAAGAAACTGCCTTGGCCCATTTTATTGGTTAGAACATAGGTGGGTGGAGTAAACAGAACAGAATGCTGAGAGGAAGAGGAAGTGAGCTCAGAGAGGCCATGCTCCCCTCTCCCAGGCAGACGCACGCGATGAAGCAAGCTGCCAGGTCAGTCATACTGAATCTTTCCCAGTAAGACCGGTGCTACACAGTTTATTAGAGATGGGTTTATCGGGATATAAGAACTAGCCAGTAAGGACTAGAGCTAATGGGCCAAGCAGTGTTTAAAAGAATACATTTTGTGTGTTGTTATTTCTGGTGTAAAGCTAGCCATGCGGGAGCCAGGTGGGAAGAAAGGAAGGCCTGCAGCTCCCATTACAGTCAACATCAAATTAAATGGAGAGAAACTCAAAGTAATTCCACAAAAACCTTGATCAAGACTGGAACAAATCATCTCTGTTCAACATAGTTCTTAAAGTTCTAACTAGAGCAATAAGACAACAAAAGGAGATCAAGAGGATGCAAATTGGAAAAGACGTGAAAATCCAAATTTCAGGAAACAGGGGGATGAACAACCAGGGCTACTTATGACAGGATTAGGCCTCTAAATTTCCCAGCTGGGTATCCTACTACTCTTCACACGCCTATCTGTGCGGCCCAGTGTGTTGCCAAAGCACCAGATCCCACACCCTATGGAATTCAAAACATGATACTCAGCTCCATCCCTAATGATAAGACAGTAATAAGTTTAATTACTACTCCGAAAGGCAATTAATGATCATATGTATAAATACCTAAAGATGTAAAATTTTATTTCATAGAAAAGCTGAAAACATCCAAAAACTGTCTGCTCTTGTTTTAGGGAAACCAAATTGGACTATGGAAGTGGCTTTGTTAGTGCACATTTTGTTGTTTTGTCTTTACTGGCCTAATCCATATTATAGCTTATTCCCAGCCATTTCAGCAACAATTTCATTCCCTTAGATTTAAAAGACATTTATATTACAATGTAATGCCACAATCATATTGTCCTAGTTTAGTTTATTAAAAACTATTCATGTCAATGGAGGTGGTCACTGTTAAACAGCAGGTCAAGGTATAGCATACTCTAAGGGCATTCTGAATTGGCATCACTTTATTTTTAGCAGTTCTTTTGAAAACCTGACAAAAAGTGATCAAGGGACACTTAGAGTGATCATTTTGGAGCAAGGCTACAGGACAATCTTGTCTGGAATCTCAGTCTCAGGGCAGCTTCCTGCTCCTCCAGGGTTTCTGACACAATCAGGATGTTGTTGCAACACTGTGCCTTGCACAGTAATAGACTGCAGAGTCCTCAGATGTCAGGCTGCTGAGCTCCATGTAGGCTGTGCTAGAGGATGTGTCTGCAGTCAGTTTGGCCTTGCCATGGAACTTCTGATTGTACTCAGTATTACCATTTCTAGGATAAATAACTCCAATCCACTACAAGCTCTCTCCTGGCTTCTGCTTCATCCAGTCAATACTGTAGTCAGTGAAGGTGTAGCCAGAAGCCTTGCAGGACAGCTTTACTGAGAACCCAGATTTTCTAAGCTCAGGACCAGACTGCTGCAGTTGTACCCGAGAGTTGACACCTGTGAAGAAAAAGGCATAGTGTATATCACTGTCAACCTAGTCCCTGCTCCTTCTTCGGGTTTGAAACTGGAAAGTTCCTTACCTGTAGTTATAGACACAAGAAAGAGAATGGTCCAACTCCATCCCATATTGAAGACCTGTGTGCTCAGTGACTGATAAGAGGACACTGGTCATATGTTGTTGTGAGGTATGGACATCCCTGTATTTACCATAATAGATTCAGGTTATTTGCATATTCCTGAGCAGGGAACTTGTTAGATAAGGACCCAGACCAGGAGGAGAAGAAGGAGAGAGAGGAGACTGGTGAAAGGCAAAAGAATGCTGAGGGCCAAATCCTAATCCTGTCTGAGGAAATGTATAAAATGCTCCTTCTGTAAGCGCTCTGCAAATACTGAGGATGTAAATCAGGACACAAGTTCTCAAAAAATTTCAAGCCTGAGACAGTTGCTCCTCTTTGTGAAAAGTTTATCAGATTGATTCATAGATAGTGGTTGTGATAATAAAGATAATTATGAGAAATTTAAACTGCTTAGTTTGAAATTCTTCATATTGATGCACTTAATATTTGTCTTTCAAACAGAATATAAACTAAGAAATTTATCAAAATGAACAAAAGTAAAAGTACTTCAGCAACATTTGCACAACAATGATTATTGCAGCAACATTACAAAAGCTAAATTATGGAAATAAATTATGTATCTTTCAACAGAATATTTTATTAAGAAGAAATATTTATATAAACACCATGTTTATATAAACAATACCTGCAAGAACTATGGAACTTGCATTACTTATGGAAAAATGAATGCAACTACTGGTAAATATATTAAGGCCATCTCAGAAACACAGATGTAAAATGAGACTCATATTAGTAGTTTATGTGAAATTCTCTAGCAGAATCAAGGAAAAGAAGAAGGGGAAAAATTAAGGGTAGAGATTATGGCAGAAATATACACAGTGTACAAAATACATATGTATAAACATTCTAAACATATGTAAAATATTTTTTCATTTAATAATTAATATTCTTGAAATATTATTTTATGTATAAAATATAGTATAATCATATCTACAACCACTATGCCTTACTGATTCCTCTTGGAATCTTTCATTAATTCTCTCTCCCAACTACATGACCTCTTTTGTATCATTAACTAATAACCCAATGAGTACAATCAGTGGTATCTATACACACATAGGTGGAGTCATTGACTAATATATAGGAATCCTGCAGGAAAAATCCCAAAGACAATTGATTGTATTTTTCTCATCAGTAATCAAATGATAATAGATCCTCAAAATGCTTTGTGTCCTCAAGAGTTTCTATCCATCCATGTAATAGTTCCAAAAGTTGTTACACCTCCTTTATTACTAAGAAGAGTGCACACGTGCACCAACATGTATGTGTTATCCTTAGAGGAAAACTTACAGAATTCAATTTTTGTGTACTACTATCATGTGGGTCCAAGTAGTCAAACTGATGTTAATAAGCTTGGCAATAAACTCCTTTACCTCTTCAGGTACTATACAAGCTCCCACAAAACAAAATGACCTCAATGGCCTTTATATACATATTTTCTCTCCTATCATATTGTGCATTTTTGTCTTATTTGTCTTTTGCCTATGTAACATGATTGTATAGGGTTTTGTATGTGCTTGTGTGTAAGACTATATAGTGTTTTATTTCACTTTGGTTTTAAGCCATTTTCAAAATAATTTTTATCTATTTGGTTTTTTTTCCTACAAAAAGAAAAACAAATTATGGGTTGAGTAGGAAAGGATAAAAGAAAGATCTGGGAAGAATAAGTAGGAAGGAATCAGTGATCAGAACACTTCGCATGAAAATTTTCAAAATATCTGTAAAGAGCAAATAAAAACCAAATAAAATAAACAAGAAAATATAAACCCATAAAAGTTTAACAAAGAATCTTTTTTTTTTTATACATTTTTTTTTATTAATTTTTTATTGAGAAAAAAAAAACGTTTCCCCCGCCTCCCCGCCTCCCATTTCCCTCCCCCTCCTTCCACCCTTCTCCCCCTCCCCCCACTCCTCTCCCCCTCCCTCTCCAGTCCAAGGAGCAGTCAGGGTTCCCTGCCCTGTGGAAAGTCCAAGGTGCTCCCCCCTTCGTCCATGTCTAGGAAGGTGAACATCCAAACTGGCTAGGCTCCCACAAAGCCAGAACTTGAAGTAGGATCAAAACCCAGGGCCATTGTCCTTGGCTTCTCATCAGCCCCCATTGTTCGCCATGATCAGAGAGTCCGGTTTTATCCCATGCTTCTTCCATCTCATTCCATCTGGCCTTGGTGAGCTCCCAATAGATCAGTCACACTGTCTCAGTGGTTGGGTGCACCCCTTGTGGTCCTGACTTCCTCGCTCATGCTCTCCCTCCTTCCACTCCTCGATGGGAACTTGGGAGCTCAGTCCGGTGCTCCAGTGTGGGTCTCTGTGACTATCTCCATCCATCCCCAGATGAAGGTTCTATGGTGATATGCAAGATATTCGTCAGCATTGCTATAGGATAGGGTCATTTAGGGTTCCCTATCCTCAGCTGCCCAAGGAACTAACTGGGGACCTCGCCTTGGGTTCCTGGGACCCACTCTAGGTTCAAGACTCTTGCCAACCCTAAGGTGGCTCCCTTAACTAAGAATTGTGCTTCCGTACTCCCCTATCCAACCTTCCTTTATCCCAATCAACCTGTTTCCCCTAGTTTCCCTCATCCTCCCCTTCTCCCTTTTCTCTCCCCATCCCCCGCTAATCCCATCCCACCCCACCCCCAAGATCCCAAATCTTCTACCCGGCAATTTTGTCTACTTCCCATAGCCAAGAGGATAATTATATGTTTTTCCTTGAGTTCGCCTTCTTATTTAGCTTCTTTAGGTTCACCAAATATATACTCCGTGACCATTATTTATGGCTAGAAACCAATTATGAGTGAGTACATCCCATGTTCATCTTTTTGGGCCTGGGTTACCTCACTCAGAATAGTGTTTTCTATTTCCATCCATTTGCATGCAAAATTCGAGAAGTCATTGTTTTTTACCGCAGCGTAGTACTCTAATGTGTATATATTCCACACTTTCTTCATCCATTCTTCCATTGAAGGGCATCTAGGTTGTTTCCAGGTTCTGGCTATTACAAATAATACTGCTATGAACATAGTTGAACAAATGCTTTTGTCATGTGATAGGGCATCTCTTGGGTATATTCCCAAGAGTGGTATTGCTGGGTCCAGGGGTAGGTTGATCCCGAATTTCCTGAGAAACCGAAACACTGATTTCCAAAGTGGTTGCACAAGATTACATTCCCACCAACAATGGATGAGGGTACCCCTTCCTCCACAGCCTCTCCAGCAAAGGCTATCATTGGTGTTTTTGATTTTAGCCATTCTGACAGGTGTAAGATGATATCTCAAAGTTGTTTTGATTTGCATCTCCCTAATCGCTAAGGAGGTTGAGCATGACCTTAAGTGTCTTTTGGCCATTTGAACTTCTTCTGTTGAGAATTCTCTGTTCAGTTCAGTGCCCCATTTTTTAATTGGGTTAATTAGCATTTTGAAGTCTAGTTTCTTGAGTTCTCTATAAATTTTGGAGATCAGACCTTTGTCTGTTGCAGTGTTGGTGAAGATCTTCTCCCAGTCAGTAGGTTGCCTTTTTGTCTTAGTGATAGTGTCCTTTGCTTTACAGAAGCTTCTCAGTTTTAGTAGGTCCCATTTATTCAATGCTGCCCTTAATGTCTGTGCTGCTGGGGTTATACATAGAAAGCGATCTCCTGTGCCCATTTGTTGTAGGGTGCTTCCCACTTTCTCTTCTATCAGGTTCAGTGTGTTCTGACTAATATTGAGGTCTTTGATCCATTTGGACTTGAGTTTTGTGCAAGGTGATAGATATGGGTCTATTTTCATTCTTCTACAGGTTGATATCCAGTTGTGCCAGCACCATTTGTTGAAGATGCTTTCTTTCCTCCATTGTATACTTTTAGCTCCTTTATCGAAAATGAGGTGATCATAGGTTTGTGGGTTAAAATTTGGGTCTTCTATGCGATTCCATTGATCAACTTCTCTGTTTTTATGCCAGTACCACACTGTTTTCATTACTGTAGCTCTGTAATAGAGTTTGAAGTCAGGGATGGTAATGCCTCCAGAAGATCCTATATTGTATAGGATTGTTTTGGCTATCCTGGGTTTTTTGTTTTTCCATATAAAGTTGATTATTGTCCTTTCAAGATCTGTGAAGAATTTTGCTGGGATCTTGATGGGGATTGCATTGAATCTTTAGCAAGGAAACATCACTTATCAATCACAACAGTTGTAGGTCAGCTATTGGACTCAAGAAATGAAACAACAGAGGACATAGAGCCCCTTTCAAACCAACTTCATCTCTCTACTGAGGATAATTGACTGTTTTCTGACCCCTGATGGTCCTGTGCTTCCATCCACTATGGTTTCTCATGGCTTACACTGAAGTTGCACAGTCTCCCTTGAACAGTAACACATCCCTACAACTTCAGTCCTCACAGTGCTCCATTGCAGGGAGAAATGCTCTTGTTTACCTGGAGATGCTGACTGGAAATTTCAGAAAATGATTTCACGATGTCTTATACTATCATCAATGCCTTCCTCAATGGCAAGCACTTCCCACATGACAGTCCTCTAACCATTCCCACTTGTAGTAAGGTCACAACAGAGGAGAAAAAAGCCTTGGCTACCTTCAACAGCCTATGTCTGGGACAGAGAACCTGATGTCAAAGAACCACAATGAATCTTAAGCTCAGATACAGCCTGCCCCCCATTGATCCACTGATGGAGGAGGGTCAGGTGTCTATGTGTTACTTTCATTGGTTAATAAAGGAACTGTCTTGGCCCTTTGATAGGACAGAAAATTAGGTATGTGGAGTAAACAGAATTGAATGTTGAATTTAGGAAAAAGGCAGTGAGGCAGATGCTATAGTGCTCCTCTCCAAGATGGACACAGGTTAAGATCCTTCCCGGTGAGCCAACACCTCGTGGTGCTATACAGATTACTAAATGTGGGTTAATCAAGATGTGAGAGTTAGCCAGTAAGACACTGGAGATATGGGCCAGACAGTGTTTAAAAGAATACAGTTTCTGTGTAATTATTTTGGGTAAAGCTAGCCGTGAGCCGGGTGTGAACGCAGCCAGCTGTTACTTCTACAAACCTCTTATGAATTCCTGAAGCATGCAGATAAAGTGACCAACAGAAAGAAGAAAACCCACTGTTGTACTCACAGAAAAGTTTACAATCCAGAAAAAAAAATGTTCTCATATTTAGAAGGAAGAAAAAGTGAAGGAAATATATGCTGTGACTCAATCTGTTTTCCTCACTACATTTAAAGAAATGAGGGGACACAGGGGAATATCCTTGACAAGGATCCTAACGGATGGTGGATATCTGTGCTTATACAGATTTATCTCTCCATGTCTACAATTTCAAGTCCATAATTCACTTATCCTTGGACAGGGCATGTGTTATTTGAGATTCAACAGAAGGTGAACATTTCCATGGAAGAGGAATGAATTTGGAATATGCCCAAATTCCAGGAATAATACAGCCAATAACACTATGTAGGGATATGTTTTTTTAATTAAAAGGTATGAAGTAAAGTTGCAATGCTAAAAAGTACATACTAAATAAATTCCGGATATTCATGTATATTTTGTTCTAATATCATATCATGAATCAGAGATACCTATTGTTCTAGGGTAGAAAAAGCTGAGACCAGACTGATGTATGTCTTCTCTTCTATCACTTGTCAGAATTGATATGATATTTTGTGGTTTGTTAATTCACAGGTCAACACCCTCTTCTCACTGAAGAAGAATTCTTATCCCTAAAATTTATGGAGACATCCTCCTCTTACAATATAATCCATCCACAAAAATCTGAGCTTTATGATAATATAAATAGATACTATAAGCTTATTCTCCAGAATTAAAGTAATGTTAGAACTGTAATATGTACAGATCTGGTGTAATGAATTTGAATGTGAACAGAAGGTTTCCTTGAATTCATCATCTATTGATTTCTAACATTTCCCCATTCTCCCTTTATTCAGTGGACTATTTTCCATTCTTGTATGGCTGTACCATGTTTTTGTTAACCCCAAGCAGTTCCTTATGTAACTGTTCTATATTTTATTCTTCTAAACACCAGTTAATGACTTGAGCACCACTTTCACAGTTCCTTAGGACCTCCACAAGGATGTTTGTTTGTGGCTGCCTGCTCACATGTCCTCATTCTGATTCCCTCACAGAATGATTGGCCAGGATTTCCTCAACGGTCAGATATCTAAGATTCAAAAAGATCCAAATTAGAAATGTTTCTGGACATTTATGGAGTGTTCACTCTGTAAGAGTGTTACATAGAAAGATCCTGATATGGGAAGGTCATCTGTCTATGTGATAAATTCATTGGTTAATAAAGAAACTGCCTTGGTCTTTTGATAGGCCAGCCCCTAGGTGGGTGGAGTAGATAGAACAGAACCCTGGGAGGAAGAAGGCAGTGAGGCCAACGCCATAGCTCTCTTCTCCAAGATGGACGCAGGTTAGAATCTTCCTGGTAAGCCACCACCTCGTGGTGTTACACACATTAATAAAAATGGGTTAATCAAGATGTGAGAGTTAGCCAGTAAGAGGCTGGAACTAATGGGCCAGGCAGTGTTTAAATGAATACAGTTTCCATGTAATTATTTTGGGGTATAAACTAGCAAGGTGGCCAGGAGCTATGAGGCAGAAACACAGCCTGCTGCTCCTTCTACAAATGGCACCCAACTACAAGCTACCTCTTATAAATTCTGCATACAAACTCTGTAGCCCATTTCTCTTGGAAAACGTCTTGAATCAATGATGCTAACTAAACAGCATTAGTAAGAAGCAAGGATGACTGTAATACCTATGAATTCCTAAGACCATAGGAGATGGTTTTGTGTCATTGTGTTTACTGTTCTATAACACCCTGTGATTACAGGACAGGGTGCTAAGACTGGGGAAGACTATGAATGTGGAGTCAATGATCACTGCTGTATCTAAGAACCTATTCTTAAAAACTCATAAATGTAAATTGGTGTGATGAATAATTTTTAAATAAATGCTCAAAAGTAACTTTCTTGATCTCCTAGGAATTAGACATTGATGTGAACTGTGAATAAGCATTTCTACTCAAATGTATAGACTAGTTATGGAAGACACATGCTCATGTTGATATCAACATGAAAATGTTTGGATCAAGTTCACTAATTAAAAACTCCTGCTTTCTGAATCTTGCAAGATGGGGACAAAAAAAATCTTTATGTAATAGAATTAATGATTATTTTGTTGTTATTTTCCTTAAACATAAGTATTGTGAAAGTCTTTAGGTTAATCTTCCCTGTCCTCTCAGTCCCAAGGCAGCTCTTCCTGATACCTCAGGGTTTCTGACACAACTCAGAAATGTATTAATATAGTGCAGAGTTCTCAGGTGTAAGGCTGCTGAGCTACACATAGATGGTGTTGAGTATTTTGTTGTATCCAGTATGGCTCTGTTCTGAAACTTTTATCAATAGTTTATTGGGCCAATGCTTGGGAGTATCCATCAAAGCCTTTCCGGACTAGGTACTGCCTCAACCAGCTCATATAAGAAATAAGGAAGCTATCTGTGTCAAGGTTCATTTAGGGAAACTTTGTTGAATCTCCAGGACTCCTCAGTTTAATTCAGAGACTTGCAGCTGAACTTAGGAGTGCACATTGCATGTAGAAAAGATGCCCCAATAACTTCAGTTTCTGGCTCCCATCAACGCTGTTACTAGTATTGCAACTATCTGTACTTGCTGCCACTAGATAGAGGATAGTATGAATTCAATCCACATTAAGAACCTTTATGTTCAGGGACTGTGAACAAATGAGGATTAATGTGATACTATAGGTTGTATAAATATTCCTGTATGTACAATCACAAAATATGTAGTTTATGTAATCATAAAAACTGGTATTTCTTATATCAAGACTTGGTTCTTTTTCAGAGAGAAAAGGTAGAGTATTACTATATTAGTCAATAGGAGAATGAGGTTCAAGACTTAAACCTGTCTGGGGAGAGGCGTTCCCTGCCTCCTCCTAGTTTCTCTATTGAGAGAGCTCTTTTATTTGATGGAAAATCTAGTCACCACATCCATGTTAAAGTGAAACATACATTAAGGTTCAAGGGTCATATGAATTAACTTAGAAACAACCATATTTGTGATGATCAACTCCTAGAGTCTAAATTGTAAAGAGGATCCCCAGAAAATCATCAGATGGATAGGGTGCCCATATAAGAAAGAAAATTTATGCATGTCCCTAATTTTTTATATTTTAATACATTTTTATTGATATTTATTGAACTATACATTTTCTCTGCTCCCCTCTCTTCCTCTCCCCTCCCTCTTCAATCTTCCCCCAATGTTCCAATGCTTCCAATTTACTCAGGAGATCTTGCATTTTTCTACTTTCTACTTCCCATGTAGACTAAATCTATGTAAGTCTCTCTTAGTGTCTGCATTGTTGTCTAGGTTCTCTGGGACTGTGGTTTGTAGACTTTCTTTCTTTGCTTTATGTTAAAAAAATAACCTATGAGTGAGTACATGTGATATTGTCTTTCTGTATCTGGGTTTCCTCACTCAAAATAATGTTTTCTAGCTCCATCCATTTTCCTGCAAAATTCAGGCTGTCATTATTTTTTTCTGCTGTGTAAATGTACCAAATTTTCCTTATTTTTTTCCATTGTGTAAATGTACCAAATTTTCCTTATCCATTCTTTGGATGAGGTGCATTTAGGTTGTTTCCAGGTTCTGGTTATGAGAAACAAAGCTGCTATGAACATAGTTGATCACATGTCTTTGTGGCATGATTGAGAATCCCTTGGAAATATACCCTAAAAGGGTATTACTGGGTTTCAAGCAAGGTTGTTGAACCACACTGACATCAAAAGGAGAAGTACCAGCTTGCAATCCCACCAGCAATTCAGAAGTGTTCCCATTTCCCCACAATGTCTCCAGCATAAGTTTTCATCAGTGTTTTTGATTTTGGGCATTCTTACAGGTGTAACATGGAGTCTCAGAGTTGTTTTGATTTGCATTCCTCTGATGACGAAGGATGTTGAACATTTCCTTAAGTGTCTTTCAGCCATTTTACATTCCTCTGTTGAGAGTTCTCTGTTTAGGTCTGTACTCCATTTCTTATCAGATCATGTAATCTTTTGGTGTCCAATTTCTTGAGTTCTTTGTATATTTTTGGAGATCAAACCTCTGTCTGCTGTGGGCTTAGTGAAGATCTTTTCCCATTGTGTTGGCTGTCATTTTGTCTTGTTGACCATTTCCCTTGCTTTACAGAAGCCATTCAGTTTCAGGGGATGCCATTTATTAATTGTTTCTGTCTGTGTCTGTGCTGCTGGGGCCATATTTAGAAAGTGGTTCCCTGTGCCAATGCATTCAAGTGTACTTTCCACATTATCTTCTGTAAGGTTCAATGTGGCTGGTTTTATGTTGAGGCCTTTAATCCATAATGACTTGAGTTTTGTGCATGGTGGTAGATATGGGTCTATTTCCATTATTCTACATGTAGATATCCAATTATGCCAGCACCAGTTGTTAAATATGCTTTCTTTTCTCCATTTGATATTTTTTGCTTCTTTATCAAAGATCAGTGTTTGAAAATGTGTGGATTGATATCCAGGTCTTCTGTATAGTTCCTTTGGTCCTCCTGTCTGTTCTTATGCCAATACCAGGCTGTTTTCAGTACTGTAGCTCTGTAGTAGAATTTGAAGTCAGGGATTGTGATGCCTCCAGAAGTTCTTTTATTGTACAGGATTGTTTTGGCTATCCTGAGTTTTTTTGCTTTTCTATATGAAGTTGAGTGCCATTCTTTCAAGGTCTTTAAAGAATTTTGTTGGGATTTTGATGCTCATTGTGTTGAATTCTGTAGATTGCTTCTTCTAAATGATATTAATTCTGCCTACCCAAGAGCATGTTATATCTTTTCACTTTCTGGTGTTTTCTTCAATTTCTTTCTTCAAAGATTTAAAGCTTTTGTCATACAAGTCTTCCACTTATTTGGTTAGAGTTACACTGAGATATTTTATGCTGTCTGTGTCTATTGTGAAGGGTGTTGATTGTCTGATTTCTTCCCCAGCCAATTTATAATCTGTGTACAGGAGGACTACTGATTTTTTTGAGTTAACCTTATATCATGTTACATTGGTGAAAGTGTTTATGAGTTATAGAAGTTCCTTGGTAGAATTTTTGGGATCGTTTATGTAAACTATCATATCGTCAGCAAACATGAGAGTTTGACTTCTTTTTTTTCCAATTTGTATCCCCTTGTTCTCCTTTTGGTGTCTTATTGCTCTAGCTAGGACCTCAAGAACTATATTGCCTAGATATGGAGAGAGTGGACAACTTTGTCTTGTTCCTGATTTCAGTGGAATTGCTAGGAGTTTCTCTCCATTTAGATTGATGTTGGCTGCTGGCTTGCTGTATATTGCCTTAATTATATTTAGGTATATATCTTGTATCCCTGCTCTCTCCAAGACCTTTATGATGAAGGGATGTTATATTTTGTCAAAAGCGTTTTTGGCATCTAATGAGATGATCATGTGTTTTTTTATTTTTCAGCTTGTTTATATGGTGGATTATGTTGACATATTTTCTAATGTTGAACCATTCTTGCATCTCTGTGATGATGCCAACTTAAACATGGTGGATGATGGTTCTGATGTGTTCTTGGACTCAATTTGCCAGTATTATATTTAGTAATTTTGTATCAATGGTCATGAGTGAGATTGGTCTGTAATTCTCTTTCATAGTATTGTCTTTCTGTAGTTTGAATATCATTGGAATTTTAGCCTCATAAAAACAGTTTGTCAATGTTCATTCTGTTCCTATTGTGTGGAATAATTTAAGGAGTATTGATATTATTTTGAAAGTCTTGTAAGAATTCTGATCTGAAACCATCTAGTCCTCAGGTTTTTTTTTGTTTGTTTGTTTTTTTGGTTGGGAGACTTTTGATTGCTGTTTCTCTTTTTTTTTCAGCAGTTATAGGTCTGTTTAATTTGCATATCTGGTCTTGATTTAATTTTGGTAAGTGATATTTATCCAGAATGTTGTCCATTTCCTTTTAGTTTTCAAATTTTGTGAAGCACATGTTTCAAAAATATGACCTGATGATCCTCTCTATTTCCTTTGTGCCTGTTGTTATGTTCCCCTTTTCATTTCTGATTTTGTTAGTTTGGATATTCTCTCTCTGCCTTTTGGTTAGTTTGGATAAACATTTGTCTATTTTGTTGATTTTATCAAAGAACCAACTCTTTATCTCATTGATTCTATGTATTGTTTTCTTTGTTTCTATTTTGTTGATTTCAGCATTTAATTTGGTTATTTTCTGCCATTTAGTTCTCTTAGGTGAGTTTGCTTCTTTTTGTTCTAAAGTTTTTCAAATGTTCTGTTAATTCACTAGTGGAATTTTTCTAGCTCCTTTATGTAGGTGTTTATTGCTATGAACTTGGCTCTTAACACTGCTTTCAATGTGTCCCATAAATTTGGGTATGTTGTGTGGTCATTTTCATTTGTAATTAGCCAGAACATAGAGACAATCTAGATGCCCCTAAACTGAAGAATCGATAAAGAAAATGTGATTGTGTGCTTTGCCTTTAATGGCTGAGCCATCTCTCCAAGGCCAGCTGGACTGGGACTTAACGAGCATGTGATCAAACCAGACTCTCTGATTGTGGCTGACAAAGAGGGCAGACTGAGAAGCCAATGATAATGACACCAGGTTTTGATTCTACTGCATGTACTGGCTTTTTGAAAGTCTAGTCTATTTGAATGCACACCATCCTAGACTTGGTTGGAGGGGGTGGGCCTTGGACTTTCCACAGGGCAGGGCACCCTGACTTCTTTTAGGACTGGAGAGGGAGGGGGAGGGCAACTGTGGGGAGAGGGAAGAAAATGAGAAGATGGGAAGAGGCGAAAATTTTTAATACATAAATAAATAAGGAAATTGAATGACAAAAAAAGAAGAAAGTTTAAAAGAAGAAAGAAACTGCTTTGGGATTTGCTTTCTTCTTGAGCTGTTAATTCCACAAATGTTCATGGTCAGAGTGTAATAAGCTGATCAAAGAAAAAAAATGTGGTACATTCATGCAGTAATGTACTACTCAGAGGTAAAAATAAAAATGACATCTTGAAATTTGCATGCAAATGAACAGAAGTGGAAGAAAACATCCTGAGCGAGGTAAACCAGATCCAAAAAGATGAACACGGAATGTACTCACTCATAAGTGGATAGGAGTTGTAAAGCAGAGAATAATGAGCCTGTAATCTACGACCCCAGAGAAGTAAGGTTACAAAGAGAATACTAAGAGAAGCATACATAGACTACCCTGAGAAGGGGAAGTAGACAAGATCTTCTGAGAAAATTGGGAGTGTATGTTGAGGGGAGAAGGGCTTTGGTGGGGAGGGATTTATTTCTGCCTCAAAGCAATGTTCTACACTTCATTGATTCCCCACGTGAAACCTTACCCTCTGTGAGAAATGAATGGGAGTGGAATGAAGGAGAAAGTGGGTGGACGGAGAAGGAGGAGGGGAAGAAGTGGTAACTGGGAATGTTATGTAAAATGAGAAAAAAAATCATTTTTTTTTTAAAATCCTTTTTAATATCAAAAGTTGTTATAGAGTGATGGTTTGAGGGTCATTTCTCTATAGAAATAATAGATGTTATGACAAATATGTATGAAAGGATACCCTTGGCCTGACAAGTCCATATGAAAGTGATTCTCACCACCTCTTAGTTCAGACTATGACTTTAGTAATGGATGGATGGTTGCCTGTCCACTGTTTCTCATATCCAAAGCATTAACACCTTAAAATCAGTATTTTTATCATCAGTTTATCAGACAAGATAATTTCCAAGCATTGACCTAACAACTTGCCTGCCTTCAAGTGGTTAACAAAGTAGCCAAGCTGCTATAAGAACTTGGAATAAAGTTCTTGATATTAATACTCCCAAGACATCTTTCCCATTATAGACAAAAGCTACAGATCCTTTTATTTCTTTGTAGGTCATCTATAACAAGCTATAGAGCAGCACATTGATAATAAATAAGCTGCTTCCTGATGGAGGAAGGTCATTGGTTAAATAAACTCCCTTGGCCCTGATAGGTTAAAACATAGGTGGGTGGAATAAACAGAACAGAATGCTGGGAGGAAGAGGAAGTGAGCTCAGACTAGACAGCTCTGCTCTCTGGAACAGAGGCCATGCTCCCCTCTCCCAGACAGATGCCATGAAACAAGCTGCTAGGCCAGACATGCTGACACTTTCCCGGTAAGACTGATGCTACACAGATTATTAGAGATGGGTTGATCGGGATACCAGAATTAGCCTGTAAGGGCTAGAGTTAATGGGCCAAGCAGTGTTTAAAAGAATACAGTTTGTGTGTTGTTATTTCGGGGCATAAGCTAAGCCATGCAGGTGGCAGGTGCCGGGAACACAGCCCCACCACTCCTATTACTACAGCTTCCTCCTGGGCTCTTTAATCTGCTTATTAAAATACAAATTTTATCTGTACAAAGATTCATTGTGTAGTTGCTAATGCCTCTCCTACTATTGTTGATTTTATACAAGCACACCAAAATGATGGCAGAGGTATGAAAAGGTCAGATTCTGGCAGTTTTCTTGTGGCTTCCTATATGTTTCAAATGTGGAGGGAAATAAAAATTCTCAAAAATAATATAAACAAAAACTTGACAATCAGCCTGGGATAGTAAACCTTCCTCTAACATACCTGCAAAACATAAAATGCAATTTCACTGATCCAGTCAGTGTCAATCTAGATGTGGTGACAAAGACAATGCAATTTCAGGAAGCAAACAAATGAGCAATCAGGGCTGCTGATGAACAGGACCAGGCCTCTTATAGTCCCAGGTAGGAATCCCATTGCTCTTCCCCCAATGCTTTCTGTAAAGAAGCCCAGTTTATTGACAAAATAGCAGATTCTATATCCTCAGGATTCCACAGCTTGTCACTCAGACCTATCCTTAATTCTAAAACAGTAAGAGATTTGATTGCTACTGCCAAGGGCAATTTATGACCACAATGTATCAATAACTAAAGACATACAATTTGATTTCATAGGAGAGATTAAAAACTTAACCCAACATATATAGGGACCCTTCTAACAAACTGCCATTTTTTTGTATGTAGGAAATCAAACTGGACCATGAAAGGGGCTTTAGTTTGCCAAAATGCTGTTCATGATTTAGCTTATTCCCAGCAACTCCAGTAACATTTCCAGTCCCTAAGATTTAACAGATATTTATATCATAATGTATTACTACAGTTTGTCCTATTTTGTTTATAAAAAAGAATCATGTTAATGGAGGTGGTCACTGGTGAAATCTGGTCCAGTTATGGCCTGCTCTGAGGCATCCTGAATCAGCGTGACTTCCTTCCCAGCAGTTCTTTTGAAAAGGTAACAAAGACCCTGAAAGACTGATTTGACAGACAAAGGGACACTCCTAGTGATTATTTTTCAGCAAGTCTCCAGCTAATGATCTCTGTCATCTCAGACTCAGGGCAGCTTCCTGCTTCTCCAGGGTTTCTGACACACTCAGGATGTGGTTGCAACACTGTGTCTTTTACAGTAATGGACTGCAGAGTCTTCAGAAGTCAGGCTTCTGAGCTCCATGTAGGCTGTGCTGGAGGATGTGTCTGCAGTCAGTGTGGCCTTGCCCTGGAACTTCTGAGCATATTCAGTTTCACCATCTTCTGGATCAATCCATCCAATCCACTCCATTCACTGCCCAGGCTTCTGCTTCATCCAGTGCATATAGTATTCTGTAATGCTGTATCCTGAAGTCTTGCAAGACTTCTTCACTGAAGCCCCAGGCTTCACCAGCTCAGCCCCAGACTGTAGCAGCTGGATCTCTGAGTTCACACCTGCAGAGAGAAAGGCAGAGTGGATTCACTGTCACCTGAGAGTGTGGAAATCTGTATTTAGGGAGAGTGTTACCTGTATCTGCTGCCAATAGGAAGAGGACAATATAGCTCCATCCCGTGGTGTGTACTCAGTGACTGTGGAGAGGACACTGATCATACGATGTTTTGGTGTTTGCATCCCTGTATTTACCACCATACTCTCATGTGATTTGCATATTCATGAGAAGGGAACTTCTTAAATAAGGACCTAGTCCAGTTGGAGAAAAAGGAGGTACAGGGCACCTGGGTCAGGTAGGAAGATGATGAGGTTCAAATTCTAATCCTTTCTGGGGAAATGATCTCATACTTCTTTCCTGAACACTGTGTAGACCCTCTTTAAATAACATCAGGGCTTAAGATCTCAATTGATTTCAGACCTGAAACAAATTCTTTCCCATGAGACAAGGTTATCAAATTGATTTATAAGAGATGATTGTGATTATAAAGATGATGGCCATTAGTAATTCCAAAACTTGCTAAATTTTCAGAATTTGTAGCCTCCTTTCAGATATATACAATTTATATTTGC
Organism: Neodon shergylaensis; assembly: GCA_025134845.1. NCBI lineage: Eukaryota > Metazoa > Chordata > Mammalia > Rodentia > Cricetidae > Neodon > Neodon shergylaensis. The sequence goes on from JABTXL010009188.1 coordinate 1,185,672, forward strand.
CTTTGCACCTTGTTACATACAAAATAACTGACACAAATCACCTCTTATAAATCAATTTGATAACCTTGTCTCACGGGAAAGAATCTGTTTCAGGTCTGAAATCAATTGAGATCTTAAGCCCTGATGTTATTTAAAAGAGAACATACCATAGTAACATTTGTATATCAAAGTTTATTACATCACTTTCTGTAATAACTGAATTATGGAAACAAATATAACTGTAAACAGATGATTCTGGCAAGAAAATGTGTTAATATATGCAATACAACAGAAATATTTTATCTAAAGGGAATAAAAAATGGCATCACTCTCAGGAAATTCAATGCAACTCTAGATAGCTATATTAGTTAAAGACCACCTTAGAAATGTAGACATTATAAGAATATTTCATTATTAGTTTTTAGATTTTGTGACAAAACAATTACATATACCAATACATAAAAATGTTTAAAAGAAACTGTGTGGCATAATAAGGGAAAAACAGGTGGGTCAAAAAATATAAGAGTAGAGATTTTCAGGAAATTTACACAGTCTACAATATCAATTTGAGTGAAAATTCTAAACATATATTAAAATAGTTACAGTTTTCAAGATGACTTTGCTTATTCTTTAATTGTTTATTTATGTATGATTTATATTGCGATCAAATCTACCACAAATATGTCCCTCTGGCTCCAATTGGGACCTTCCAATTAATCTCTTTCCCATATTCCTGACCTCTTTTCTTCATTAACACAGTGAGTCCAGTCAGTGCTATATACACACATAGAGGTGGGATCATTCACAAGTACATAGAGAACCTACAGAATCCGTAGAAAGAAAAGTGATTATATTTTCCTCATCAGTCTTGAAAAGCAAACAGACTTCTACATTTGTGTGGGCCTTCATGAATCACTCTCCATCATGTTGCAATATTTTAAAATACTTTCCCTTTTATTTAATGGTGAGAGCAGTGCATACACGCACCAAGAGGAATACATTTACCCCTCGGACAATTTAAGAAATTAAATTTTTGTATTCTACAATGTGGCTGTAAGCAATCAAAATAGTATTGTCAAGACTGCCAATAAACACCTTCACATGCTCAGCAATTTCACAGGTTTCAGTCTGTCTTTCATGTTTGGCTGGATTTGTTCATGTCTTCTGCTGGAAACTATAGTGACAGTTAGCTCATATATGCAATGGTCAAGTCAAGTGGTAACAGTAACATTAGAATTCCATGACTTTCTTCCCTATATTCTGGATCTTACATTCTTTCCAGTGCTTTTTTGTCATGGTCATTGTGCTCTAGGTGGGAGGTTAAATGACTCATCTGTGATTGTGTACTCAAATATTCATTTTCAGCACTTTGAGTAGTCATGAATGTCTGCATTAATCATGAAACACAACACAGAAGAGATTCTGGGATCAAGGCTGAGAGCAATGTCAACTTATTGGGAATAGACATAGATTTTTTTTAAATATTTATTTATTTATTTATTTATTATGTATACAATATCCTGTCTGTGTTTATGCCTGCAGGCCAGAAGTGGGTACCAGACCCCATTACAGATGGTTGTGAGCCACCATGTGGTTGCTGGGAATTGAACTCAGGACCTTTGGAAGAGCAGGCAATGATCTTAACCTCTGAGCCATCTCTCCAGCCCCAGACATAGATATTTTTAAGACAGTTTGACAATATGGCCATTAGCAATACAGTAGAAAGTAGTTCATAATTACATAACTACTAGGCACTGGTGGATACATCTTAGCTGAAGTCTGATATTGTAGATCTGCTACTATGTAAGATTACTGATGCCTTTTCTCTCCCTTCAGTCTGTGTAATCCATTTCTGCACTAGAAAACATACAAAGCAGGGAGAATTTCCTGTTCGGTTCAATGTTGGTTTCTCTATGCACTACAACAAAAGTCCTCAACTCACAGTGAAATGTAGATTGAATCAAATTTGTTGTTCTCTTCTTACCCGAGAATGATTATAAATAAGAAAACAAAGTAGAGCAAATGCAGGCATGACCTGGGGAATGATTGTTTACAGGTTGATGTAAGAATAAATTAGTGCAATTACTTGGGAAATCAGTTTATAGATTTTCACAAAAATTGATCAATAAAACTATGCTGTGTCCCAGCCATATCCCTCCCAAGCATGTGCTCAATGACTCTATATCTTATTAAAGAGTCAGTTCTGTGTCCATATTATTGGTGTTCTATTAACAGCGGCTGGAAGATGGAACAAACCTATGCTTCCAACAAAGGACAAATATATAATGAAAATGTTGAGTGTATAAACAATGAAATAATAAGCAGAAGTAAAATGTGAGCTAAGAAATCTATAGATAAGTGCATGGAACTGGAAAAAAATATGCTGAGTGTGGTCACCCTAGACCACATAGACAAATGCTACATGTTCTCACTTATATGTGATTGCAAGATGTGACTATTTAGTGTGTGTTTAATTTATATAAACCAAGAGACTTAAAATTGGCTATTGGGGTTTGAATAATTAAGGTCAAGGATATACTAAAGTATAGATAAAATGAAAGGTGATCAGGAAAACACAGGAGACAGAATTTGAAACATGGAAATCATTTGCAAAATGGAGACATAAAGTGTTGGTGTAAGAGAAACACATTTTAAGTTGTAAGAAAATCATATTAAAATGAGGATCCTAAAATATAAGAAAACTTATAATGTAAAGGATATAGAATGCATTTGCATGACATAAGAAAGCAAGAACATGAAAGTAGACTATGAAATAAGAGAAATGTAAACTATAATGTTATTTTTACATCAAACTTTCAGGAAATAAGGAAGATTTCCTATGTGCCCAGTTTTACATTTGAGATTTTCTATGTGTTTACTGAATGAATCTGTGTTCAGATTTTGGTGCAGTTTTATGGATCTATTGATACAGTATTGTTATCAAAAATTATATTTTAGAGAAAATTGTAAGAAAACAAGTGAGATGTGGATAAGCTTGTCATTTACTTATTAGCATTGCCCCTGTGGTTTTTCTGATCATGTTCTATGAATATAAGTGATACATGCTTCCAGAAATATGAGTTAGACAGCTCATGAATGAGATTTGTAGACCATGAGGTCTTCTACTGTATACGTTCCTTGATGTCTTTTCTCTCCCTTCAGGCTGCCTAGCTCCTTGCCACACAAGAAAAGTTACCCAGCAGGGAGACTTTTCTGTTTAGTACAAAGTTGGTTTCTAATGAACTAATGAGTATTTGAACACAGCTGCATGGCTGAACTGTTCTGCTCCCAGAAACCATGAGTTATTAATGAACCCCTCTGTATGGGCACAAGACAGCTCTCTATGATTTAATAATCAGGGAGGTCCTACAGGTGTTGAGGACAGTATGATGTATTGCCAATGACCTTATTTGTCTACATTAGCTCAATAGTTAGATTTTGTTTCTGAGAAAGAATTTAAAATATGAAAGTGGTGCATAACTCCAAGGAAAGAGTGTCTTCCAGACACTACAAGAATGATGCACATATGAAGTCACAGAGACTGGAAAGCATGCTGAGTCTTTACAGATTCGATTATAATGGGGTCCCAATGTGGCGAGAAGAACACAGACATAGGCTTTCATTCCCTAACCAAGAAGTTCTATAATTGATTCTTCCTTGCAAAGGAAATGTTTGTTTTCTCTGTTGAGGTATGATTCGGTGTGCTTACTTCACTCAGGACTGGACACAAGTTTTGCAGTAGATGGCTAACACAGAATGAATGCAATATTTTATAGATATTTTCTCTGATTTCACATTGTGCATTATTTCTTCAGTCTTACTCAACTTTTACCTATATAACATAGATTCATTTTGAGTGTTGTTATGGTTATATGTATGTAAATTCCTGTTTTTATTCATACATAAATTATGGTTATTTTAATTTTTCTTTTTTTACTGTTTGCTTTCAACAGAGAGAAGGAGCAGGTATGAATTTGAGGAGGGGATTCAGTAATCAGAATATATTGTGCATTTTTAAAATGTATGAAGTAAATAAAACTAAATAAAATTTTAAAAGAATATACACACCCGTGAGGAGTTTGACAAGGAATCTTTACTATATATGGCCATGGAAAAATGATGTCAATCACAGCTCGTGCAAGCCAGTTAACAGACTTTAATAAAGGAAATCACAGAGGATACAGAATCTTCTCAACACTTCACCCCACCTCTCTAATGGAGGTTTTGAGCTTCATTGTGCCCCCTTCTGGTCCTTTACTCCACTGCAAGTTTTTTGTCATGGCTTGCATGGAAGTTCCACAGTCAGCTTTATTTTGTAACATTGGCATTAAATACAGTGTTCATCTGCATATGCAAATAGCTGTTGATTAACCTGGAGATGCTGAATAAATGTTTTAGAAATTGATTTTGTGTTATGCCAACATAATTATCAATGTCCCTCTCAAATCTAGGTTTCACCCTGGTGACAGTTGTATGTATCCAACTCTAGCAGTTCCCCCTTGTAACATGGTGACCACACGAAAGAGCAGAATCTTGGCTGCCTTCATTATCTTTACCTGGGGCAGAGCACCTGAAGTCAGAGAGTCACAGTCTTTAGCTTAGTTCATGCTCCCACCTGTTTCCAGACAAAAGAGCCAACAGAACAGGAGGTACCACTGTGGTACCTATAGATCACTTAATAACTTCAGAAAAAAAAATATATGAAGGAAGTAGATATCTAGTGAATGTGTTGGAAGACATTGCTGGCTGATCAGATGTTACAGTCTACCATAGCCTGACAGCATTCTCTAAGCTGGCAACATGGAGGTCTCCCTCCACACAGCAAATTTTCCTGCTTTCTACTTAGGCTTACCTGAATGATGTCTCGAGGCACAGGATTTCTGACTTATCTCAAGGGTTACCCTTAACACATCTCCTGCAAGTTTCCTTCCTTTGATGACAGACAGAGTAATTAGGCAAGTGCTCTAGAAATTCTGATAGGGCCATGCTTCTACTAACTTAACTGTATGATAGAAGCTTGAAACTTAAGGCAAATCATGGTACCTCCCCAGAAAACCCAATTCTCCATATTCCCATACTCTGAAATAAATTTGAGCTTTTTCATCAAAAACAGTCTCCCAGGGGGCTGTCTCCTTTCCCATTAAAGGCCAATTACACAGATTTCTTTCAACACTTCTACCCCTTTGTTTTCAAGGCCTGTTGGACAAGAGGCTGGTATGGATAAGAGGACAGTCACAGATTGTATACCATGCCTTGATCTGTTTCTCATGCTGCACTTTTGACTGGGCTCATAAGTATGCTTCCATTCTACCTTGACTCAGTTATGGTCAACAGTTTAAATACCAGATATGGCTAATATCTAGACCTGGTATTTCAGGTATGAAGAAGTAGACCTGGTTGGACAATATCTGGCAGAGAATGTGTTAGTAAAGCTTTTTAGGAGCTGAATGTTTTCACTGATGAGGACTGTTTAGGATTGTGCTCCCAGGAATGAGAGAAGCTAACAGCACTATGTAAGATGTTGTGTGCATGTGTGGTTAAATGTCAAAATGGAGTTTAACAAAAATAAAACAAAAATGTGGCTATAGAAAGTGAGGCTATTCACATATGTTTTTCTCTAACTTCAGGATGACAAATCATATGGACCTAATATTTCAGGACAGAGGATACTGAGACCAGTCCAATGCATGGCTTGTCTTCAATCACAGGTAAGAATTTATATGATGTCCTCTAGACTGACAGAACACTGAGAAATACCCTGAGGACAAGATTCTCTTTTCATGTAGAGGAACAGTTATCCCTACAATCCAGGTGGCTGGAGGTGGTAGTGTTCCCCTTGGATTTCAGCATCTCTGATCTCCTGGGTAATGTGCAAGATAGTGTGCTTCATAGTCTAGCATCATGAGATGCAAGTGGCTATTGTGACTTATGTACAGGAATTTTGGCTGATTCATCATTGTGGATTTACAAAGATATTTTCCTGTCATCACTGGATTCATGCACTAAAGTCTAGACACAGTGACATCATAAAAAGATGGCATAAGTTTTTTTTCTAAGTTAAACTAATGTGAGGATCACAATACAGACTGAGCTGCAGCAATGTATATAGAGCTGGGCAAAGGTTTCCTTAAAATACATGCACACACTGATGTCTAGCATTCTCACTCACACTTTACTGTGTGGATTTTTTCATACTTCTCTGACTGGGCTCACTTTCACTCATCAGAATTCTCAGCAGTTTTTTTTTTTCACTGTGCTATAATTGATGCTTTTCAACATTGCTGAAGGGCTTGAGAACCATTTGAACTATTCATAACAGTCTTTGCAAATAGGATTGTATCTAGAACCTAGTTCTGATCTCATCTCTGATTCACTCAAAGATTGATACAGCATGATTTCCTCAGGTACAGGACCAAAAGTTTGGATATGTTTTTAGAGAGCTGTACAATTTCCTCCACCAGAAGTTACAAACAAGATCTGCAGGTTATTCATCTCTGAAAATTCATGAATTTTATGAATCAGCATCATCAAGGACAAGAAAGTCATTGTCTGTGTCAAATAGTGATATCTTGAACCTTCTCAACTGAAGAATGATGATCCAAAATTCACTTCTATTCGTGGTAAACTTTGTGTTGTTTTATTGACAGAGTAAAGAATTGCACATTATTACACAGGAGAGTAAGAACATTGATTTAAATGAGTAAATACCTTTTGGGAAGTGTGTTTAATTCAGCCAGTGAAATTCTCCTGAAGTGCATTCATTTTTCTTTGAATGTTCATGCCAATTGCAGATAGTTTCTACTTTAGGTTTGGGAATCCTGTTTATTTCCCCTTTTGGCAGTAGAATCCCATGTTGTGTGAACATGTGCAAGCCCTGAATCTACTTCCACAGTCTAGTGAATTCATATATGCATCAATCCAATTGTGTCTGGAAGAAACTGTTTCCTTCTACTCATTCAACACCTCTGGCTCTTAAAGTCTTTCTAGCTCTTCTTCTATATTGGTCCTTGATTCCTGAGGAGAACGTTTGTTTAAGACAACAGATTTATAATTGAGTGGTCCAATATTGCTCATGGTCTATAATTTTCCATTTGAGATTCTCTATGTTATTTCCCATATTCTGAAAGAAGAAGCTACACTAATGATACTTGTGTGAAGCACAGATTAATATGCATATACTGGCATGTCATTGGGAATTATTTTATTGTCCTAGTTCTTTAACACATAACTCTCAACCTTCCTACTGCTGCAACCCTTTGATATAGTTCCTCATGTTGTAGTGACCCCCTAAACAAAAAATATATTTTGTTGCTATTATGTAACTGTAATTTTTTTACTATGAATCAATGTAAATATCTGACCTGCAAGGTACCTGATATGTGAACCCTGTGAAAGAGTTCTTTGACACCTGTGAAAGGGTTGTTCAATTCCCAAAGAGGTCATATCCCAAAAGTGGAAAACCATGAATTTAGCATAATATTGGTTTTCCCATTAGCATCCCCACTACAAGTTCTAGAATGTTCTAGCAGTTTCAAGCATGGTTTACATTGATGGAGTTGTCCTTAAATATAATCAAAGAATGGCTGAATACTCCCCCAATATTGTACCACTAATGAATACACAAGCATATTTAACAGGAAGATCAGCACTGTGGGTCACAGTTTGTTGTTAGGTTTATTATTACACTTCTCCTCTAAGAGCCTACCAAGTACCTTTTACTGCTATGGAGTCAGTAGATAAGACCTCCAAGAAGGTACCCACTCAAATTCTCCATGTCCAATGTTGTCATTAGCAACAGGGTTTTACCATCAGTTTGTGAAGAGCAAACAAGCCTTCGCGGTAGCCTGAGTTATTTTGTGATTTACATGAAGCCACTTTGGCCAATGATTAAATTTATGAATGTTTGTCTAGGAATGCCAATCTTCCAAATATCCAGTAGTTTACTGAAGGTTGCAGTAATATGGAATCTGCACTTTGGGGGATTTGAGGCTAAAACTGAGTGCAAAAACATCTCTAGACCACCTGGGTTAGGAACAAGACACCCTTATTACTTAAAAAATACTGATGGTGACCAGCACAAGGAAAGTTACCACTTACCAGGGTAGGGGTATGATCATAAGAAAAGTCAGTAATGAGTAGGAATATATGAATGAAAACAATAAAACAGAAACAGGATAGTATTAGGAGGGAGTCCCAGTGAATACTGAAATTTGCCTGCACTTAATTTTTCATACACTTTTATATCCCAATACAATGGTGGAAAGAAGACAAAAGCTGCTTTAACGTGATACAAAAGAAAACTGGAACAGTTATTTGCTTCAATACTATGACATCAAGACATTAGCACTCTGTTGTTTAGGCAGTGAACCCACCCTAGACCAAGTATCCTTTAGGAAGTCACTCTCAAGGTGAAAATTTCTATTTCAAAATGAGAAGCCAAGGGATGTTTGAAAATCCTGATCACTGGACAGGGTGGAGTGGATCTACCTATATGAACCATCTTTATGTCAAAAGAACCAAATAACCACACCCTAGGTCAGGATGTGCAGTCGCACTTGTCAACAACTTTGGACAAGCAAAAACACTCTGACTTTCAGACAAGTTGGAACTAGGTTCACACTTTTAGGCCTCTATAAAAATCTTAGGAACAGATTCTCATTCCTGAATAATTTTTAAAATGGACTTCATTTGTATCAGGAAGCCAGGGCTCTGAAACAAAGAGTAGAGAGGAATCCCCAGAGGCTAGCAGGAAAACTGTGTCCACTCCAAAACCCTTAAATTTTAGGAGGAAGGCTTAGAGCTGAGAAGCAGACTGGACTATTGTGCTGCTGTCAGCTGAGGCTGTGTCAACGTATTCTCTGTACACAGTAGTATGTAGCAGTATCTGCAGAATACACACTGGTGATCTTGAGGAATACCTGTTTGTTGGTGTCCTTGGAGACTGTGAGCCTGATTTTCAGGGGTATGTTGTAGAACTTAGTATCATCCCACCAAATGTTTGCAAGCCACTCCAAACTCTTTCCTGAGGGCTGACAGATCCAACCCACATCTATACCAGAAGTGCTCAGTGAAAACCCAGAGAAAGAGCAGGTCAATATGAGATCCTGGGAGGGCTACAACAGCCCAGGGCCAGATATTTTCAGCATATCCTAGGTCAAGAAAACTAGAGAAAGGAAAGGAGAGGATAAGGTTGGAATATGTGATAATATAGAAGTCTGCCCCATAGTGAGTTTTGGCACTCACATGCAGGGTTTATCAGCAGCAGGAATGAAGAAGGAAGTCTGTCAATGGATGCACACCATTGAGTATCCAGACCCAGCTTTGGTTTTTCAACCCAGATTTTGGTGGATCCAGGAGAGATTTGCATTCCTTGCCAGGTCTTGACTTTCATGAAATACTGAAGTATTAAGATTCAGAGGTGAGCCAGTGTGTGAGGGGAGAGACAGAAGACCTCACTGGAGTTCACCTTTTATCTCAGAGAGAGTAGTCCACATGGTAAAGCCAGTTATTCAGAATATAACACATCTGATGAGTACTGTATGAATGCAGCAGAGAAGAGTAGGTGCCCTTGCAGGCTGGCAGCTATGCAGTCTATAATTCCATGGTAGAGAGTGATATTTCATTGACTACTAATCTGTTAATTTTGTACCTCATGTATTCTAGATTCCTAATTATTCAATACTAGTAGCTTCATCTTCATGTTTCCCTCTGATTCTTTAAAAACAGCGCCAACAGAAAACATAAACCATAGGCAAAGTCATGATTAGTTAGCTCATTTCTCTCAGACCTCTAGCATAGTGGAGGAGGTGCAGAAGAGCAGAAGACACTAAAAGACAGCGCGCAAGACCTAGTATTTTATTCACTTGTACTGTGATGTTAAAACACAATGTGATCTCTTTTTCTTGCTACTATGGATGTTTTAGAGTTAAGAAAGACAATGATTTGCCTAACTTTAAACATCTTTTACAGTGACTTTGTGATATGAACATGACTGAAAATATAGAAAAAAAACTTGAGTAAACTAATTTCTTTAAAGAAATCTATACCAAAAATGATCAATTCATTTAGAGGAATAAACTTCTTATTTAAATGTTTAAAATATGAAGACATCAAGATGTGTCTAAACCATGAGTTTGCACTTACCACAAAGTTATAGTAACACTGTATGAAGAAACCAAACCCTCAATGCTGAGAGCCAGCTGAGGCATTGAACCCTCATGATAGGATGGACAATAAGACCTGCTCCTACACTTAGTTCATTTTTCAGGGCATTTCAATGTCACAATGACTTTTCATTTATGATTAAATTATATATATATTGAAATAGGAATATATCTGACATTATTTCCATGAGATTCAGAGATCATCATAAATGTCCTCATCAAAGGTAGGGAGTATAATTGTTCCACAAGAAAAAAAATGATCCTGGAATGGATGATCACAGGAGCAAAGAGGCTCTTTCCAATTTCTGGCTATTATCTGTAGAGTGAACATTATTGAGTGAATGTCTCTAGTAGAATGTAGAATTGTTTGGGTATATGCTCCAGAGTGGTATAGTTGGATGCTGGGGTAGGTCTATTCCAATCTTCCTCTAGAGCACTCACATTGATTCCACAGTGGCTATACAGAATGGGGAATATAAGGTGTTTTAGTTTGCAGTATAAGAGGTTCGGGTACTTCAAAATGGCTCTGCAGCATGCAACAAACAACTTCTAGAACCCAGGACTTACAGTCACTTGACTGATGCCTTACATTGTTGAGTCCTGTTCAATTCAGAGGACTGAATAGAGAGATTTCCTTGCCAGCTGATCATAAATGCTTTTCTGTGGGTGGATACAGGAGAGTGCTTTATGAAGACTGTATTTTAAATTCAACACAGGTTTAAATGGCTCTACCATAGAATAGGCCAACGAGATTTCTGCATACCACAACATATAAAGTTTTTTACATAGATAATCAGTACATAGCATTCATATTTCAAGGGGATTATGTTGGTTACAGGAACATGCCAAACTATCCCTCTACACTACAGAGACAGGAACAGCTAGAACTGGATCCACTCAAGCAGAGCCTGACATTGAGAGAGACATTGGCAATCATATAGGCATAATTGCAACCAAGTAAAAGCAGGTTACACAAGAGAGAACAGGGTATTTGTTACCTTCATCAGGCTACACCTGGAGCCAAGCACCAGAAGTCAGAAGCACAATGTGTCTTGATATCAAATGCAGCTCTCATGCATCCATGAATAAATTCCTGGCACACTCAAATACAGGAGTCAGATGAAAGATGAGGGACCACTGTGATAATCACTTTAGAAAAATATATTCACGTTGAGAAGGAGCTAGAAACCAAGGGAAAGCTTTCTGAACTGAAAGAGAAGAGGACTGAATGGGTGTAGAGTGGGGAAATGGGGGAGGCAACAAAAAGAGATGAAGGAAAGGAAACTGTAGTCTGAATGTAAAATAATCGCAAAATGGTCATAATTTTAAACAAGGTACTTGAAAATGAAATGCATACACACATCAAAATATGAACCATAATAACTAAGTATGCTTTATCTTAGTAGTGGAGAAATGTTTGGATATGTGTGTGTCAACAAATCCATTGAGCCAAATAAATGGACTTAAAGACAGAAAAAAATCAAGGCAACAATTGATGCAACAATCTGTTTCTCATACCACATTTTCATGTATTTAAAGAAATAAGGGGAGAAAGGAAATCTCTTTGCAAAGGACCCTCCTGTATAGAGGATTCTTACACAGCCTTTTCTCTCTCTGTCTGCCATTTCAAACCCATTGACCTTTTATTCCTGGACAGAACACATGTTAGTAAAGTTTCCAAGGAGTTAAACGTTTCCACCAATGATGGATACCTTTGGAAAAACCTCCCACAAATATGAGAAGGCACTATACAGGATTTTGTATGCATGTGTTTAAGTATGTGAAGTGTAGATAACTATATAAAAGCAAAAATATGAGCCACAGAAATGATATTCTATTATTTTTCACTACAATTTTATGATTTTTTGTAAGCACTTAATATTGCAGGGGAAAAAAACAAATTCTCGGGATTCATATGGTGTCCTGTGGATTGTCCATTCACAGGAAAACACCCATTTGGGAACACCTGCTACCCATTATAGATGGTCAGATCGCCCTTAAATTTAAAGTTCTGTATGACCTTATCTCAGCATTTCACCTTATTCTTGGTAATGTATACAATGGAGCACTTTCTTCTGCAGTATGAGGTCAACTAATGGCTTTCATGTGATTGAGAGTGTCATCTATCTATCTGTTGCTTTCATTGGTTAATTAATAAAGAAACTGCTTGGCCTTTGATAGACCAACCCTTAGGTGTGTGGAGTAGACAGAACAGAATACTGAGAGAAAGAAAGCCAAGTCAGGCAGTCGCCATAGCTCTCCTCTCCAAGATTGATGCAGGTTAAGAATATTCCCAGTAAGACACAACCTTGTGGTGCTACACTCATTAGAAATGGGTTAATCAAGATGTGAGAGTTAGCCAGTAAGAGGCTAGAGCTAATGGGCCAAACAGTGTTTAAAAGGGTATAGTTTCCGTGTAATTATTTCGGGTAAAGCTAGCTGGGTGGCGGGCCGCAGCTCCGCTGCCACTCACTACAGAATGGTGCTCCAATGTGATGAACTAAATCCACTTACTTAATTATAGTTATAGTTTTTCTTTGTTATTATAAAAGCAAAATAGATCTAAATATTGTAACTGTAATTCTTACTTGATACCTGTTTTGTCATATGTAATTTTACTATGTTAAAGTTAAAGCCTTCTGCCGGGCAGAGGTGGCGCATGCCTTTATTCCCAGCACTCAGGAGGCAGAGGCAGGCAGATCTCTGTGAGTTCGAGGTCAGCCTGGTCTAGGAGAGCTAGTTCCAGGACAGGAACCAAAAAAAAAAAAAGCTACAGAGAAACCCTGTCTCGAAAAAAATTTAAAAAAATAAAAATAAAGTTAAAGCCTTCTTTTTTGTTTAAACAGAAAAAGGGGAAATAATGTGGGAGTGTCATCTATCTATCTGTTGCTTTCATTGGTTAATTAATAAAGAAACTGCTTGACCTTTGATAGGCCAGCCCTTAGGTGGGTGGAGTAGACAGAACAGAATTCTGAGAGAAAGAAAGCCAAGTCAGGCAGTTGCCATAGCTCTCCTCTCTGAGATGGATGCAGGTTAAGAATATTCCCGGTAAGACACCGCCTCTTGGTGCTATACTCATTAGAAATGGGTTAATCAAGATGTGAGAGTTTTCCAGTAAGAGGCTAGAGCTAATGGGCCAAGCAGTGTTTAAAAGAGTATAGTTTCCGTGTAATTATTTCGGTTAAAGCTAGCTGGGTGACGGGACGCAGCCCCACTGCCCCTCACTACAATCATGGGTGGCAGTGGAAAAGAGTCATTTCCAGCCAAAGCAATATGGAATTACACAGACACACTCCTCTCATCAAAGTATCCACTCACAAATGGCTGGGCACTGTGAGATTTTGATGAGATGATCTGAACTTCTTCTTCTAAGTTAAGCTAATGTTAGGGTCATAATATGTATGAGATGGTGTAATGTCTCTGAACATAAGAAACAAATTTCCTGGAATACATGAAGACATTGGTTTCTAGAATTTCTCATTCACTCTTTTGGTTTTTTACGGATGATATAATAATGTACATAAGTGACCCCAAAACCTGATGTGGGAGTGTCATATATCAATCTGTTGATTTCATTGGTTAAGTAATAAAGGAACTTCTTGGCCCTCATAGGTTAAAACATGGGTGGGAGGAGTAAACAGAATAGAATGTCGGGAGGAAGAGGAAGTGAGCTCAGACTCGACAAGCTCTGCTCTCTGGAACAGAGAAGCCATGCTCCAGTCTTCTGGAAAGTTGTGAGCGATGAAGCTCCAATCCAAGATGGACGTAGGCTAGAATCTTCCCGGTAAGCGCACCTTGGGGTGCTTACACACCTTATTAGAAATGGGCTAGTCCAGGTGCGAGAGTTAGCCGAGAAGAGGCTAGATATAATGGGCAAGCAGTGTTTAAAAGAATACAGTTTGTGTGTTGTTATTTCAGGCATAAGCTAGCAGGCGGCCGGGGTGCTGGGGACGCAGCCCCGCCACTCCTATTACAACACAAAAACTCTACCAAAGAACTCCTACAGCTGATAAGTACATTCAGTGATAGGCAGGATATAAGATCAACTCAAAAAAAATCAGTAGTCCTCCTATACACGAAGGATAATGAAGTAGAGAGGAAAATCAGAGAAAGATCACATTTCACCATAGCCATAAATATCATAAAATATTTTGGCATAACACTAACTAAGGAAGTGAAAGATCTATTTGACAATAACTATAAGATTTTGCAGCTCTTTTAAGAGGTCCTGCCATGAAACATTTGTATGATGTTGATGAAAAAACTGATCACATGTTTTTTGTTTTTTTTTTTTTTTTTAGCAGTAGCAGGAAAAAAGCAGAACCATTTTAAAATGCTGGCTTTCTGGGCCATCCTGGCAGTGCAAACTATGACTCTTTCAGGCAGGAGGTCCAGCTACAGAGCATTTGAGGATGGTTTGTGAGCAGACTGCTGTAGCTTGCTTGATGGCAAGAACCTTGAAATGTCATAGAGTTGTGGCAATAAACACGATTTTGGCCAGTACCTCCACCAAGAGGCTGGAATCACAGAAATCTAAGGAATAGGCTTGATCCATCTGTCAAAGCCATGGCTTTAATCCTATCCATATTGCTTAGCAAATTTAAGACTCACATAGTCAGAAAAAGAGAAAGATAGATTCAAAGACAAAATACCCCCTAAATGTTTTACTGTGTGTTTAAAAATATATGTAGACTTGGGAGAAAAAAGAAAAAAAAGAGAGAGTAGTTGGGTGTGGTGGTACCCACCTTTAATTACAAAACTTGGGAGACAGAGGTAGGCAGACCTCTGTGAATTAAAGATGTCGTGGCACACACCTTTAATCCTAGCACTTCTGTGAGTTCAAGGACAATCTGGTATACAGAGGGAGTCCCAGGACAGTCAAAGATACACAGAGAACCTGTCTCACAAAGCCAAAAGTTAAAAGTAAAAATAAAAGTAATATAGGATAAAATAAAGCCATGTAAAGATAAAAAATAGAAAGTCTGGATACTGTATGTTATTATGTTCTCTTTGAATTGTTTGAATGCTGAGGAAAGAGCAACAGCTGATTAAAGATATTTATGATAAATGATGCTGAATTAATCCAAGATAGATATTTTGAAAATACCCTGACTTCAAAATTGAAGTCAAAAGGTATGTTACTTTGGAGAAGAGGATTTGCTTTTGTTTCCACAGGAAATGAGATGCCATGGATTCATTCTGAGTTAAGAAAAATCAGGTTCGATCAAGGAAGACCAAGTGAGAAATCTCTGATAGTAGCAGATGGCCAAGATATCTGAGTTTTACATCCAGAACACATTCAAGATGCTGTCTGAGATGATCAAGCCACACAGGATACTCCAGTCAGGATGTGATCATAACTCTAAATTTTTTTTAGGTCCCCAAAAGATTATCAGTGCCCCCAACTAATAGGAAGTAGCCTGGAAAACTATGCCCACATTCCCAAAAAATGGACTATCGATGTTCTTTAAAAAAAAATAATAAAGTGGGGGAAACTGTTGTGGGACCATGGTCTGTATTCTTTCCGTTATATTTTAAATAAATACTGATTGGCCAGTAGCCAGGCAGGAAGTATAGGTGGGACAACCAGACTGGAAGAAGAGGTGGGTTAACGAGAACAAGAAAATTCTGGGAAGAGGATGCAGTTGGGAGCCCACCATAGAAGACACAAGATATGACTGCCACAGTGAAAAAAAGGTCCTGAGCCATGTGGCTGGAACACACAAGAATAATGGGCTAATATAAGTTATAAGAGTTAATAAGAAGCCTGAGCTAATATAGTTAATGTAGACCTTTGTGATTTTCTTTGGAACTTAACGATTGAAGGAACTGGGCAGGACAGAAAACCTCAGACAACTGAAGGCATAAGTCACAAAACAATCCCACACCAGTTTGGAATTATGATTAATAGGGTGGTATTTATTTAAAGGGGAAAAAGCTTACAGATCACCATCCCAGAAAACAGCCCTCTGTGCAATCAGGAAGGAGTCTAGTCTCTGGAAATGGAGCAGGAAGCAAAGAGAAAACAAGGAGGGAAGTGGCCGCTTTTTTAAAGAGAGAGACCACGTCCCAATGGGCTGGTATCTCAGCAGCTATTGGCTGGAGGAGCAGAAGGACCTACCACAACAGACAACAACTTAGTGTTCAGTGCAGTTCTACCTTTAAATGGATTTGTGTTACCACTCTTCCATATAATAACACAGAATATGATTGGAGTCAAGATCAGGCACATTTATAGGGTAGTTGGCATAATTCTGCTTTATCTATGGACATATATTCCTCCCTTCACCAGAAAATCGCTGACATGTTCACTCTGTGCACAAAATATGGCTGTCTCTGTTTCCTTCATTGTCTAAGGTGATATTGAGTATATAGTTCAAGAAAATAGTGAGCTGCACCTCAGTTGGTTTCCAGATCTCCATGAAACCCAATATTTTCTTTGGTGTTGTTTGATAAAGCTGTAACAGTGAACACTGAAGATGAAGTGAGATGATAGACAAGCACAACTGATGATGTTCACAAGTGTTCAACCATTCAAAACCCAAACACACTGTAGAGCAAAGGAGACCACCAGGTTAATATCCAATGGCCTGTGAGAGGGAATAATGCATCAGTATGGTTTTATGTTTTATAAAATTTTGAGACCATGTGGAAAGTTTCTGAGACTGGGAAGGAAGTAAATTTGGGACCAGGGAATAATGCTTTATCTCAGAACCTACCTCAATTAACATGTACATACATTGATTTGATTAATGATTTTTGTGAAAAGTAATTTAATCATATTTGACTTACTTACAGGAATTATATTCCTGCATAGTGCATTTTGACTCATATCTAACACTCTAAGAGACTCGAACTTCTGCAGGACTACACAACCAGAGTTAACTGTAAAACTGTAGTCATGTAACATTTAAGACTCCGAAGGAATTTTGTTTTCACAGCAGTTACTATTTGGACTTTACTACTCAAATAGTTCAGTTTATTAAACACTACCCTAAAATTGTCTCATTCTCTGAATATCCAGAAATGGATGTTTTTTATTGTACTTCATAATCAGAGTTTTCACTTTTTATTATTTTATTAATGAAGAAACATTTCAATGAATGTGGTCATTGGTAAAAAGATTGTGAAGGTATGGTGTACACTAAATCAGCATTCCTTCCTTCACAGATATAATTTTGAAAAGTTCCTACAAAAATGTAAGAGACAAAACAACATTCAAAATGATTGTTTCTGTGAATGTCTTAAGGCTTATCTTCTCTGTCATGTCAGTCCAGGGCAGCTTCCTTCTCTTCCAGGGTTATTGACACACTCAGGATGTGGTTACAACACTGTGTCTTGCACAGTAATAGACCGCAGAGTCTTCAGATGTCAGGCTGCTGAGCTCCATGTAGGCTGTGCTGGAGGATGTGTCTGCAGTCAGTTTGGCCTTGCCCTGGAACTTCTGTGCATAGCCAGTATTACCATTACTAGGATTAATAGCTCCAATATACTCCAGGCCCTGTCCAGGACTCTGCTTCACCCATCTAATAGCATAACTAGTGAATGTGTAGCCTGAAGCCTTGCAAGACAACTTTATTGAGGTCCCTGGTTTTCCCAGTTCAGGCCCTGACTGATGCAGCTGTACTTGGGAGTGGACACCTGTGAAGAAAAAGACAGAGTAGATTGTCAGAGACATTGTCACCTCAGTCCCAATGTTCTCCTCAGGTATGGAATTAGAAATCCCTTACCTGTAGTTACTGACACAAGGAAGAGAATGATACAACACCATCCCATGGTGTGGGCCTTGTGTGCTCAGTGACTGTGGAGAAGACACTGATCATATGTTGTTCTCAGGTGTGGACATTCCTGTATTTACCATAATGGACTCAGGTAATTTGCATATTCAAGAACAGGGAACTTTTTAAATAAGCACCTAGTCCTGTTTGAGAATGTGGTGGAGGACACTTGAGTCAAGCAGCAGGATGTTGAAGTTCAAGTTCTTATCCTGTCTGAGGAAATGCATCTCATACCATTCACTCAGCTCTGCAGATGCTGTGGGTGTAAGAACAGGACCTAAGCTCTCAATAGATTTCTGGCCTGAGGTAGTTTCTACACTTTGTGACGGGTTGTCATATTGACTTAGAGATGGTGGTTGTGATGATAATGGTGGAGACTGGAAATTTCAAATCTTTCTAAATTTTGAGAAATTATAGCCTAATTTCAGATATATATAGTTAATATTTGCATACCAGAAGAATTCATACAAAAACTGACTGAAATGACCTAAAGAAACATACATCAGAAATATTTGCACATTAATGTTTAATGCAGCACTATCTACCACAACTTATGGAAATAAACTTCATGTCTGTTAGCAGAAGATTGCATCAAGAAGACATGGCTATATGTGTGACACAACAGGACTAGGTCATCTAAAAGAATAAAGAACTTATATCACGTTTAGGAAAATCAATGTAACTGGAGATAACTTTATTAATTAAAATTATGTCTGAAATCCAGATACAATATGAAACTCTAAGTAGTTTTTCTTTTTTTTTTTTTTTTCGTGTTTCAACATTTTATTCCCACAAGGCAGCCAAGGTGAAGCTCGAGCCCGGGCCACAGGCCTCGGGACCTTCCTCCGGCGGGTGCACGCCAGGTCCTCAGGATTGCCCCACCAGCAAGCTGGTTTGCAGGCAGGCCGTCATGAGTGCCGGGGTAGAAGGCTCCAGGGGTCACAGGGCAGAGGGGCTCGGTGGGGGCACACACTTGTAGGGCTAGAGATAGCACGGCAGGTCTTTTTCTATCACCAGGGGCTCCTCCATGGGACCATAGCGCTTCATCAAGCAGCCATTCTTATCGATGAGAAACTTGGTAAAGTTCCATTTAATGGCATTTCCCAGCATGCCCCTGCCCTTGGGCTGGACTTTCATCCATTTCCACAATGGGTGGGCATCATCCCCATTTACACAGATCTTGCTGTACATGTCAAACTTGACATTGTAGCCAGCTGCAAACTCCTTGATTTCTTGATTACTTCCTGGCTCCTGCTTCCCGAACTGGTTGCAGGGGAAGGCCAGGATTCGTAAACCACACTCAGCATATCGGGCATGCAGATCGACTAGCTGAGTGTAGTTTACGTCGGTTTTGCCTCATTGTGAGGCCACGTTGGTGACGATACAAACGAAACCCTTGTACTTATCCAGGCAAATCATGTGCCCGTCGATGTCCTTGGCTGAGAATTCGTGCATGGAGCGCGCACAGCGCCAATCATCACGGGACGCGCACATGGTGCCTGCAAGGCCTGGAGCAGCCAGAGCCCCGCACAGCAGCGCGGGCTTCAGTAAGCGGCTCTAAGTAGTTTTTCTATATTGAATAAGTACACAGAACTATTTATGCAAGTAACCAACAACTTAGAAATGAAACTCTCTAGCAGAATATAGCAAAAACAGGAATACCAAGAAAATGAGTGGTAGGAGTTATGGGGGAAATATGCACAGTGTAAAATGTACAGGTATGAAAATTCTAAACATATATAAAATTGTTATTTTCATTTTTAAAAATAACTGTGCTTATACTGTAAACATTTTCTTCATGTATAAATTATATTGTGATCATGTCTGTTCCTAACTATGTTCCTCTGACTTCTTTGGTACCTGCCAAAAAAAACTCTTTTGTTTCACAATAGCAGAGTTCAGTCCAAACTGTGTTATCTAAATAAACATAGGTGTATCATTCCATAGTAAGGAAGGTGACAAAGGAGCCTCTAGAAACCTTCCCAAAAGTTATTATACTTTTTTCATCAGTTAACCAATACTAATAGATCCAAAGCTTGGTATTGGCCCAAGAAGAATCCTTGCCCATAAGATTGGAATATTTATTTAAAATTTTTAACTTTTTTCTCATTAAGTACATTCTAATCAAAGTTTCTCCTTACTCTTCTCTCTCACCCATACTTCTGCTCTTTTCCAGATGCATCCTGCTCTGTCTTTCCCCAGAAAATTGCAGCTATTCCAAGAATGTTCATAAAATATGGCACACCAAGTTAAAATAAGACCATACCATCAGCCTGGATGAATCAACACAGTAGGAAGAAAAGTGTCCAACAAGTAGGTCAAAGAATCAGACAGGCGTTGTTTCCAGCATTGGTAATCTTAAAAGGATGCCAAGCTATTCATCTGTAACAGATATAATGAGGACCTAAGGCAGCCCTACAGGATCTCTGATTTCCATGAACTCTCATGAATCCTCATTAGTTGATATTTGGACAGTGATCTCATGGTGTCTATGAACCCTCTGGTTTTTTTTTTTACAATCCTTCCTCCCACACTTTAGTATCACATTATCAATTCTACCTAATATTTGGCCCTAGGACTATGTATCTACACTTTTCAGTTGCTGATGTAGTTTCCTTGGTCTCAATTATGAAGATTCTTCTAGGATTCAGTCACAGAACACTCTCCAGGCAGGACTAGTTAACTCTAGGTCAATGGTTTTGTAGCTGATTTGGTGTCCTAACACCTCCACTTTAGACCTTGCATGGTTACAGACGGTATACTATTCAGGAAATCTGGTACAATGGAAAATATATGTAGTCTGTGAAGCTAATCTTATCAAAGACTCCTAGTAATGGGGGACACAGAGCCTTAATTGGTCATTTTTTATTATTTTTAGGGTTTTCCATTGCATTCAGTCATGAAACAAGACACAATAAACCAAGATGCCTGTAAGAACCTTGGAGGACAGCTTATGAAATTTAATTCTCATTTCTACCAAGTAGATACAAAGCAATTCCAAACATATTGCTAAGCTTACAAGTTGACAACTTTATTACTCAGTTACTTCACAGACTCTCATGCTGTAATGATGACTTGCTTGATTTGTTGAGATCATGAGCTGGTAACTGGAGATGCTGAGAGTTCATATGTATAGTAGCTACGTCAAGTCCTGAAGACAACATTTCATGGATACCCACCACATATTCTGGTTCTTAAATTTGATCCCATCTTTTTTGTGAAGTTCCCAGAGTTTTGGGTGCAAAGTGGATACAGTGGCTCATCTGAAGATGAGTACTCAGTCTTCTATTCTTAGCACTTTGACCAGGTATGAATGTTTACATTAATTATTACCCACTGCACACAGAAGTTCTTGTGATAATGTCTGAGAGCAGGACTAATCTATTGGTTGTAAAAATAAATATTTATATTGCAATTTGACAACATGACTATTAGAAATGAAACTTGGGTAGTGTCTATTAGGGCCTATGTTACCCCAAGCCATGGGCTTTTGAACATGTTTACCTGGGATAAATATATACAATGAATTACTCAAAGAATATAATTAGAATAAAGTTGGTAATCACATGCCTCTCAGGCACTAGTGGGTATATCTTACTGGAAAGCTGTTATTGAAGGCTACAAGATTTGGTACTTTATATGATCATTGATGTCCTTTCTCCCTATGTAGATGGAATAACACCTTCCTACATTAGGAAAGGAAGCTGAAGGGAGAATTTTCCATTCAATTCCTGGTTGGTTTCTCTACTTTCTATAATAATATAATCCTTAACTCACAGTGAAATACAGTTCATAACAACTTTAATTCTATTTTAACCGCAGGTACAATGACTATGAACAAGAAAATAAATGATAACAAATTCATACTTGGTTGTGGAGAAAGGGTGATCCTCATGCACTGTTGATAACACTAGTTCCTGACTTTGGAAATTTCATCAAAAATACTAAATAAAACTATTTTGTGCTCTAGCTTTATCCCTCCAAGTATATACTCAAGAGACTCTATACCTTACTGTAAAGACACTTGCACATCAATATTTATTGCTACTCTATTCACAGAGATGGGAAATGGAATCAACCTAGATTTCCAACAAAGGACAAATAGATAATGAAAGCTGGGGCACATAAACAATGGGACATTACTCAATAGTAAAACAAGAATCATGAACTCTATAAATAAGTGGTCGAAACTGAAAAAAAATATGCTGAATGAGGTCACTCAGGTCCATGAAGATAAATGCTTTATATTCTGACTTATATGTGATTCCATGATTTGAATACTTGCTTTGTGAGTTTAATTTGTCGAAGCCAAGTGACGAGAAATGTGTCATTAGGGCCTGAGGTATTAATGGAGAAGGATAATAAAACAGGGACAAGAGAAAACCAGAGGGGAACCCTGGAGAAAGAAAGTCTCAAGCATGAACTGGCACTTGGGAACTGAGAAATCAGGAATTGGTGTGAGGCAAACCAAAATTAGGGGTGATAAGAAAGCTATGTGTAAATATAGGATCTTGCAGCAGAAGTAAAAAAAATAAAGATGTAGACAACATGGAGTGTGTGTTGCATGACAAAATGAAGTGAGTTTGCTTATAATAAAGTTAAATGTACTATGGAATAAAGAGAAACACAAATTACATTTGTTTTTTCTATAACAAAACATGGGGAAATAATAAAGAGTAAATAATTGCCTTGTTATAAATTTGTAGGTTTCTTTGGTTGACAATATTTTTTGTGTTAAGATAATAACATGATGGGAGAGCATTTACATAAAAACTAATGAATTAGTGAAAACTGTAGGCAAACCTTGTTATATCTGGATAAGCCTTGTAGTTTAGCTGTTAGTGCTATTTCAGTGGTCTGTTCTCATCATGATCTATGATTATCTGTATTATTGCAGAAATCTGAGTAGAAAGTACAAGGATGAACTTTGAATTTTATTTTAACCTGTGAGCCTTTCAACAGAGGTACCCGCCTGTGTAAACAGTGCTGCTTTCCAAATACATGAGTTATTAATTTATCATCTCAATGCCAGATTAGAATAACTCTCTATGAGTTAATGGTCAGAGAGGCCTGACAGGTATAAAATCAGTATGAAGTATTGAAATTGTCCTTAATTGACCCCAAAAACTCAATAGTTAGACTTTATTTCTGGAAACAAAAATTCAGTAGATTGTAGGAGCCAGAGCAGATTGGGTGTCCTAAGGAAAATATCTTAGAGACATAACAGAACTGAATCATGCATAAAACTACAGAGATTATGAAAGCATGCACAATGCCTGCAAAGATTCTATCCAAATGGGTTTCCACTGATGAGAGAGAGAGACGGACAGACACAAGTTCTCAACCCAAAGCAAGAAGTTTCAGCAATTTTTGCTTGCAAAGTAAGAATTAGTTTTCTGTAATTGAGTCTCATTGGGTATATTAACCACACTTAAGGGTAGATCCATGCCCAGGAGTAGATGGCCAACACAAAATGATCTCAATTGTATGTTTGTAGATATTTCCTGTCATATCAATTTATACTACATTTCTTTTCATCTAATATGTTTTTGCTTACTACTATGGTTCCAGAGTTGAATTGTTTAAATTTTTGTGGTTTGGTTTGCTGTACTTTAGTTCCTCTCTCTCTCTTTCTCCCTCCCTTCCACACAAACATCATTTTTTTACTAGGCATTCTTGGTACCATTGTGCCCCCTTCTGGTTCTGAGATCCCTTGTAGGTTGGCTTGCCAAGGCTTACACAGAAGTGACATTGTCTGCCATGAGCACCAGCACCCCTGAAACTTCAGGGCTTACAGAGCTCAGCTGCAAGGAATAATGGCTCTGGTTCTTAGGCGATGCTGACTGGACAACTGCACACTGTCAACCTGACTTTATCCCTTTTTCTCTCATATCAGATAGGTTGTCTCTGAAGATCAACAACTAGGAGGAGGATGTCATCTCTGGGGGCCAGGTGGTTTTTGTGACATTACTAGTTTAACCAGGACTGTATAAGTAACAATGGGAGTTAGATTATTTAATGGAACCTCATTTTTTCCTTTTGTTCTGGATTGAAAGAGGGTCCCTGCCGTGGACTGACTCTCTTGAAGATCGAAAACCGAGGGAGAACAGGGGTGAAGGCTTAGAAGAACCCAGGATTCGGCGAATGACAGACAGACACAACTCTAATGAGATTTGAATCTGCTGCAGTTTTACTAAAATTCTAGCATCACTTTTAAGAGATTACAGAAGGAAGTTGGCAGACATAAAAGTTTCCATAGAAAAATTATTACGGACAATTGATTATTCTTAGCAAATCTTGTGGTCAGGGCCAGGTAGGCAGAGCTTTTCTTTGAAATTCGTCTCACACCACTAACCAACTGTGGTTTCTCATGGCCCTAAATCATATCTGCCCTCAAGGTAGCCAAGGTAACCCAAACACCATTCTTCAACTGTGCTTCCTCATGGCCC